>PVIU01005383.1:66962-88802 GCA_004026605.1 Ondatra zibethicus | reverse complement strand
AGGATTTGATTCTACTGCATGTACTGGCTTTTTGGGATCCTAGTCAGTTTGGATTCACACCTTCCTAGGCCTGGATGGTGGCGAGAGGGCCTTGGGCTTCCCACAGGGCAGGGTAACCTGCCCTCTCTTAGGACTGGAGGGGAAAAGGGGAGGGGGAGTGGGGAAGCGGGAGGGAAATGGGAGGAGCGGAGGAGGTGGAAATTTTGAATGGTACTATGTATAATGCAATAATAAAAAATTAAATGTGGGAAAAAAAAGAAAATAGAAAATTAAGTAAAAAAACTGCGTGAAGCGGAAAATTACTAAGGTGAAATATTAAGAGAACATTCGCCCACCTGAAGGTTGCCACACCCATCTGGCCCTGCCAGATGAGGAGGCTGCACCCAGCAACCTTGGTAATGAAGTAATCTTGCCACACGAGAGGGACCCCCACCCTTCTGTGGCCAGTCAATACTGATAACCTAGGACATCTGGCTATCAGAAGAATTGGATAAGAAGCAGTTTCAAACTGGCATAAAAAGAGAGGCCAGAAGCAGGGCAGGTATCTCACTTCTTACGATGGCCTGGGCACCAAGCCTCGTAGAGAGAGATCCTCCAAGCCTGCCTCCCGAAAAGCACCATTCCTACCTTAATCTTCCTTCATAACAACTCTACGATGTAGGCGGTTATTATCCTCGCCTGACAAACAGTGCAAACAGTGCCGAGCAGAGCAAGGTTACGCAGCTGGTCAGGTGATGGCATCATCATCCAAACCCAGGACATCTGATGTCAGACAGCCCCTTAGCCACCATGCCATTCTGTCCTTGGACCATCATTTGCTAAGCGAATGACTCCTGAATGGCCATCAGGAGTTCCCAGTACTGGATAGCCAGTGAGGCGCATGCTGAGAACTACAGAAACTGGTGTGGATACTGCCTGCAGCCACCTTTAACCAGGAGCTGCAGGACAGCATGCAGGAGCTCTGATAACCAGCGCAGAGACCCCTGCAGTGAACAAGAGGCAGAAAGGGCCCAGCCACTGTGGCTGGTTTTACAGAAGAGGAAACTTGAGACTGTCAAATGGGGAAGAGTTAGCGGCCTTGGAATGAAAGAGAACCAAAGGAAGCAAGCATGGGAAGTCACAGGACTGGGATGGTTATTTACAGCTGACTGAGGAAGAACCCTTATCTGGAGCTACAGGCATCTATCTCCAGTCAGAGCTCTCAGCCCAAAGGAGAATTTGTGGGCAGAACTGTATTTCTATATTCTTGACTTCTGAATACTTGTATTTTATGAGAAGCCTTAAAAAATATTATTTTGAGGAGGGGTCCACAAGCTTCACTTCCCTGAAGGAAAACACATGCACTCATACACACGTGCATGTACACGCACACACATACACAAATAGGTTAAGAGCCTGAGTCCTAGGATCCACTGCTGGAATCTTCCATGACAGACAGATTGGTCTTAGGAAAAGATAGGATATCAATGTAAAGACAATGAAATTTTGCATATCTATCGAATGCTCACTGAGCTCTCTTCTCACAACAGATTCAGTGGACTCACGAAAGCCTGATGAATAGCCCAGCTGTATTTGTGGATTTCATGGATATAAACAAGCCTCACAGGAAGAAGATCTACCAGATCACCAATAACTACAACAAACTTCTCAGCATACTTAAGGAATTCCAGCTGAAGTTGAGTTCAACATCTCCAGAGGTAAAGACACACTCTATGAGAACCTGGAGAGTGCTAAGCATGTATATGTTTATTTGTGCGTACTTGTATAAATATATATCAAATATTTTCAAGTGTGTGTGCCGGAGGTGGGGGAGGAGGAGTGTCCCCTCTGGTTTTAAAGCAGACCATTAAAAACTTGTTTGTGGGTTTCTCTATACTTTGTCTCAGTGGCATCTAATTGTAAAGATGGAGTGAGCTGAGGCTGTAAGGAACTGAACGGCAGAGATAACAAAGTTAAGAAATGCAAGAGAATATAGCATCAGGGTCCCGAGTGACAGACTCACCATGGCTGTGGCTCTTTTCATCTTTTCCATTGCTGTAATGAGCAGAGACATGCTGAAAGAGATGCCAGCCAAATCACAGATACCATGTGTAATTTCCTAAGTCTCTCCCACTAGCCACTGCCAGTACAGAGCAATAGAAAAGCGACTTAGATGCCATTTTTCTGCTCTTCATTCTGCAAACTCAACCCCACAAATGCTCAGGTCAGATCACTAGAGTATTAGCAAAGGAGTGAGTGAGCTCCTTGTGAAAATTTGTCTTCTCTAAATGTTGACATAGACTGTTAGCTGGGTCTCAGTCACCACCATGCCACTAAAAAGAGTCACTCTCATTCCCATTTCCTTGTACGTAAAATCATAATGCACACTTGACTTTGCTAAACCTGTAATTCGTTTGTTTGCTACATTTCTTCTGCTAGATGTCTCATTCAATTGTATTCTTCAAGGAAGCTATAGAGCACATTACAAGAGCTACCAGGATCCTCCGACAGCCAGAGAGTCACATGTTGTTGGTATGAATTTCAGTTTTTCAAGTGTTTTTAAATTTGCAAACCAAAAACTCAAAAACTCCAGGAAAATCTACTTACAGAAGCTGTAGTCAAATAAACCATGAAGATCCCAATAATTGAGTCATAGAACAGGATCTTTGTCTTCATTGTTTGCAGAAGAAATTTGCTGGCACAGGGACATGCTATTTGTTTGGGAAAGGTTCTTGGTATGGCTAAAACAGATGTGTTTGCACCACATATAATGTATCCTAGCACTAATCTAGCATCTGCACAGGTGGATCCTGGCTTCAAAAATAGTACACCAAGTTGGATATTGAGTTAGACGCAGGAGCAATTACACAAAGATGTGTTTCTTATGACAATAAGTGACAGCTGAATTAACAGAAAGTTCCAAATACTTAAACAAAGAAAAGGTTTTAGAAAACTAAATAAAATCCACAATATTAGGACAGCAAGATAGCTCAGTGATTAAAAGTGTGTGCTGCTAAGCCTGACAGCCTAAGTTTGATAATGAGATCCACATGGTAGAGGGAGAATGGACTCCTACAACTGTCTTCTGAGCTCTACTCAGGCTGTGTCATGTATGTGCATACACACATACACACACACAAATAAATAGATAAATAAATGTAATGAAAGTTTTAATCCATGATATTTATCCAATTGTATAAATTTATATTTTATTTATAACTGTTTTTTTCTCCAAAAGAAGATTTTATCTTGCATGTAGCACACTAGATTTTGACTTAAACAATCTTTTTTAAATAGACAGTTGAACAAAATTAACTAAAAATAATTTTTAGAATAAGAAAATAGAATCAAGAAACACAATACAAAATAAATCCTCCACCACCCCTGCCGCCACCAGCTATTTTCTTACTAGCTCTCCCATCTCTAATGGTGTCACATGGGTTCCCCTTTCTTCTGTCTGGGACTCCAGCCCATGGGATGGTGCTGCCTGTTAGTGTTGGTCTTCTCAAATCAACTAGCCTAAAAACTTCCTCAAGTCATGCCCCAAAGTTTGTCTCCAAGGTGACTACAGATCCTGTCAAGTTAGAAAATACCTTGGAAAAATGAAAGCAATTACACTATATGCCTAAAGCAATACTTACAGGAAATTCTATAAGAAATCTATAGGATTTAATGTTTATACTTAAAAATAAGAAAACTTCAAATCAATAGCCTAGATTTCTGCCTCAGGAAACTACCAAAAGAAAAGATAATTGATCCCAAGAGAAGCAAAAGGAAGATAATAGTTACGATGGAGTAGAAAAAGGCAAAAGAAAAGCAACTAAGGATTTCAATGAATCCAAACGTTGGTTCTTTGAAGGATCAAGAAAATCCCTTGAGCCTGACTGACTTGAGAGAAGATTCAAGCTAAAATCAGTGGTCAAGGGCTATCAGTGTCACTACTACCATTACAGAAATAGGAGGGCCCATAGGAAACAGTACATTAGATAGCTTCCTAGACAGACACTGCCTTAATCTCTTTCTCTGTTAGTGTGATGACAGCACCTTGACAGAAGCAACTTAAAGGAGAAAGATTTCTTTGGGCTCGCAGATGAAGGTGCAGTCCATCACAGCAGGAGACTTGAGGCAGCAGTGGCTTGAAGCTGCTGGTCACATGACATCCATACTCAGGAGAAGAAAATGATGAATGCGTTCTCGCTGCTCGGTTTCCTTTCTCCATGTACATAGTGCAGGATCCCTGTCAGGGAAGAGACCTATGTATAGTAAGCTGAGTTTTCCTTCATCAATTAATGTCAAGCTAATTTCCTCACCAGCATGCCCTGAGGCCTGTCTCCCAGGTGACTCTAGGCCATGTTGACAAATAACACTGGACATCACAGACACAAACATAAAAATTGAAGCTTTGGAAAGCCTTAGTGGGTCTGTCACAGAAAGAAAGAAAGAAAGAAAGAAAGAAAGAAAGAAAGAAAGAAAGAAAGAAAGAAAGGAAGGAAGGAAGGAAGGAAGGAAGGAAGGAAGGAAGGAAGGAAGGAAGGAAGGAAGGAAGGAAGGAAGGAAGGAAGAAAGAAAGAAAGAAAGAAAGAAAGAAAGAAAGAAAGAAAGAAAGAAAGAAAGAAAGAAAGAAAGAAAATTTAACTAGGAATTCAGAAACTTCCCATAAGGAATACCTCAAAGTCAAACGGCTTCACTGGGGAACTCTAGCAACTGTTTAAGGAAGAATTTATACTGACCGTTCACAGACTCTTCAAGGAAACAGAGGAGGTTTTGCTCCCCAGTTTCTCTTTCTGTCTAGCAATACCAATAGGCCAGACAGAGACTCCAGTCCTTCTTGAGCAGCCATAGCAAAATCTTTGAGTCTGGGTAAAGTAAAGCTCCCTGGGGTTTAAGCTCATGATTTCAGGCCCCAAAGAGTGCAGACCGCGTAGTCCCAGGTCCTGTCCTAGTTGGGACCCTTTGTTGTGTCACAGTATAGCAGTGAAGAAGCAGAAAAGAAAATGACCACATACAGAAGGGCCATCAGCATCCAGAAGGGGGGAAGAGGTTTAAAGGAAGGACCAGGCTGTGTAGTAACAACTGTTTTTACTGAGCTCCAGAGGAGTTGCCTCTGAAAAGCCATCTCTCTTCCCATAGTTCCACTGCTTAAGAGTTATAGTACTTATGAGTACCACACTGTGGACCAAGCTTCTGGCATATGAATGTATAGGAGACAAGCCGTATACAAGCCAGAGATGACTTAATAAGAAAACTACATCTGTCTCTCTTGGGCATATTGTTGTAATAACTCTGAACATATTAGCAAACTAAGGCAAGTGATATATAAGAAGTATTTTATATTGTGCAAAAAAAATTCATCCCAGGAATGTGTGTCTAGTTCAGTGTCCAAAAGTGCTTGAATTTAATACTATATTTAAAAATTAAAAGCAAAACTCTCAAGATACAAAACAAAACATTTAAAAATTCAACATTTATGATTTTTAAAAACCTTGCCCCATACAGAGACATTTGTCATCCTAATTAAGAGCATCTATAAAAATCTTGCAGCTTAACAGTGAAATATTAAAATGTTAACTGTAACATTGAGAACAAGACAAGTGTGTTCCATCTCCCAGCTTCTGTTCAACATTATAACGAGGGTTCTAGACAGAGAGTTGAGCAGTAAGTAGGGGGTGGGATTCAGAATGGAAAAAACATATGTGCAAGTGTCTCTATTCACAATTTTACATGGTCTTCCTTGTAGAAAATCACAAAGGCAAACAACTCAATTGAAAATAAAGAGACACTTTACAAAAGTTTGAGAAAACATTCTCAGAATCAGTTCTCATTGAGGGAACCAAGCTGTGATGATACCAGCACCTGAGCCATAAAAGAAATCAATATCCTAAGGAGGGATCATATCAATTCCCACACGGAGAGATACCAACAGGAATGCAAATGGCACAGTCACATTGAGAGACAGTTTGGCAATGTTTTGCAAAGCTAAATATAGTCTGGGTATACAGTCTAGCAAGCATGCTTCTATATACATGAAAATGTATAGCCACACAAAATCCTGCATGTGAATGATTAAAACAACTTTAACCATGATGGCCAGAACTTGAAAGTTACCAAGCTGAAACTCAACAGGCACATGATAACCTATACAGTGTAATATTATTCCGAGACATAAATAAAGTAGGGTTAGAGGATGGCTGGGTCGGTAGCGTGCTGCCCAAGCCTAAGGCGTCTGATCCCAGCACCTGTGTACCTGCAATCCCAGCAGAGACAGGAGGATCCCTGGCGCTTGCTGACTAGCCAGGCTATCCTAAACAGCAAGCCCCAGTCTGAGGTAAAAGGCCCTGTCTCAGAAAAACCAGGTGGCTGGCTTCTGAGGAACAGCACCTGAGGTGGACCTCTGGCCTGTACGTGAAAGCACCCCACATGCACCTGTAAACCCATGTGCAGCCATGAACACACACACACCCAACCACACACAAGCTATTAAGCTGAAAAAGGACGTGGCAAATCATGAATGCGTATTACTAAGAGAAATAAGATGATCTGGAAAATGATATGCTTACACGACTCCAATTACAGTCAGAAAAAAAGAACTATGAAGATGGTGGGCTCAGTGGTTGCTAAGACCTTGCTCAAGAGGGAAGCTCCAACAGTTTTTTTAAAGTGATGAAATTCTGTTTGATAATGCAATCATGAATACCTTATAATATATGTCTTAGTTTGGGTTTTTATTGGTATGAAGGGACACTATCAACATGGCAAATCTTACAAAGAAAATATTTAACTGGGGTGGCTGGGTTATGGTTTCAGAGGTTGAGTCCATTATCATCACGGCAGGGAGCAGGGCAGGGCAGGCAGATGTGGTGCTGGAGCTGAGAGTGCTACATCTTGATTCAGAGGCGACAGGGAGTTGCTTGTCACACTGAGTAACACTTGAGAAAATAGACTTCAAAGTCCGCCTCCACAGTGACACACTTCCTTCAACAAGGCCATACCTCCTAATAGTGCCATTCCCTTGGGGGCCATGTTCTTTCAAACCAGCGTGCTATATGTTTGTCAAAACCACAGAGCTTTGCAACTAAAGACTGAACCTTAGCATTTGCAATTTTGTTCTTTTTGAGACAGGGTCTGGAATCTCCCAGGCCAGCCTTGAACACCTGGGACTTATGATCCACATCCCAAATGCTAGGGTTACAAGAGTATACCACCTTGCCCTACTTTATGTGCTGTGGGGGAATCAGCCAGGGTTTGGTCCATGCCAGGCAATGCATCCTCAGCTCAGTGTCCACAGATGTGTGTGAGGCCATTTTATCACCACCGAAGGACAGTGATTACCACCTAAAGGAAATACCTATCTAGTTTTGTATGAATAAAGCATCAGATATTGATAATGATATACTATTGGTTGATAAGTAGATTTGTGCTATTTTTCTGGGTTATCAGTACAGTAAAATTTCATACATTTTAAGAGGCTATGAAGAGATTGGAGGCAGGTGTTTGTCTTATATGTAAGAAGTATGCTTACTGTAAATATGGCTAGCATAAATAAAGATAAAAGTACTTGTTGATCGATTCCCAGAAAATAATAGGAATCCCTCCCTTTGTTTCGTGGGTGTTTGTTTGTGTGTGCTAGGAACGCAACTCAGGGCCTTGTCCTTGTTAAATGAGTAGTATTACCCTGCTCTAAATCCCAAACTCCAAGACTTTATGAATCAGATATTGGGTTGGTTTGTTTGTTTTTCCCAAAGATTGGAATTGACGGATGTGGAAAAGAAACTTACGCAACCTTAGCCTGTTACGTGGCAGAACACAAACTACACCGAGTGCCTATAGCTCACAACTATGCCATCTCAGAATTCAGAGAAATGTTTAAAAAGGTGTTTCTTCAAGCCGGCTTGGAAGGGACCCCCACTGTTGTCATGGTTGCCAACTTACAAGAAGAGCAAGTAAGTGCTGATGCATGCCCTTTGTGTCCCCAGTAAGGTTCATGTGAATGTGTGTGCGTTTTCCTGTTAAGCGTACCATTTCAGCTTCTGTGTTCTGTACTCACCAGGCTGTGTTTGCAATCATGCATTAGTCTGGAGTAAACAAACAGCAGAAGTGTTTCCTGCCTTTGTCATTTCCATTCTAATGGACAGATTGGAAGTAATTACGCCCTGTAGCAAAATCAGCCACTTCATGCGGAGCCCATTCTGTTCTCTGCCCACAGATATGCACAGATGTGTGTAACTTATATGTGTTGTAGCAACTTCAGGCACTTCTCTTTCTCTCCTTTAGCCATCGCTATCAGATTTTCCTTGCAGGATTGTTTTTTACGTACAAGCAAAACTTCCCCACTATTTTGCACAAATTGTGTCCTTTTACTAAGTCAAAACATAACTAGGAATGTCACTGCAAGTCATTTTTACTCCTTATGACCAAATTCAAAAAGATGTACATGACTTGTATTCTGAAAAAAATATACTTTAAATATTATTTAAACCTTATTCTGCTTTTTCTCTTAATTCTGGGTCTCTGTCTACCAAAATTTTTTGGCTAGATGGCATATTTGAAAATAAATGAAGGTTCATGTCATCTGTCATATTATAAGAATCTAAATTTTCTACTTTTTCTGTGTTTTCTTCCTTTCCCCAAATCTAAACACTCTGCTCAGTGATCCACTTGAGACGTATCTAAAAGCCTTTCTTTCTGGTTTCAAAAGATGCTATTTCTGCCATGCTTGGAGCCCATTGTTCTAATTCCATCAGTGGTTTTATAGAAAGCTTTTCGGGCCAAAGACTGAGATAAAACATTAGTGTGGTGGTGAGAGACTTGTTCAAATTAAAATAATACCTCCCCCAGGCTATTTCTAGCTTTACTTGTAGTCAGAGGCAGATATAGGTGTGTTAACGTTTCTAAGTGCTGCTTGACACAAGGTCCCTGTCCTGCTCACTGTCATGCATCCAAACCCAGGCATCTACTGAGGACCAAGTACATGTCTCTCTGACAGATTTGAATTAAAGGGTGGGTAGCTGAGGCTTATCTTGATGAGACTAGACTAACATGTCAGCATTTGTGGTAAGTAGCCTTCTTACCCTTGACAGCTGAAGCTTTCTCAATTTGGTCAAAGCAGAATGTGTGATTGAGCCGTCCCTGATTAATCTATGTCTCAATGTTTCACTAAAGGCATCATTTCTGGAAGATCTGAACTACGTTATCAATGGAGGAAAGGTTGCTACCATGTTTGAGAACGAGGAGCTGGATTCTGTTGTTATGAGAATGAGAACCTTTGTTGAGCAGTCTAATTTCGTGGATGACAGAAAATATCTACTCTCATTGTTCCAGAAGGTACTGTTTGTGTCTCGACTTCACATTGTCATGGTAAATTTAAAGCAGACCATATTTATAATTCTGTACATGATTTTGAACTTGTATATAATTCCCTTAGTTCATCAGATGAGTTTTTAAAAGCTAAAACAATAACCAGCACCCTTCACAGAGGCACATCTGCCCTAGGTAGCCAAAGATGGACAGATCTCTGAGGCTAAATGGCTAATTTTTTTCTAAAATAAAACAAAAGAAAAAACAACAACTGTATACAATAAAATGAAAACCTCATCTCCACATTATTTTTACATTGAGATTCCTTCCTTGAGGTTAATAAAGGTTTTGTTTCAGGAATCAAGTCAGGAAAAGCAAGAATATTTCACCCCTACAATTGATGAGGACATAAAATATATATGTAAAAACAGAAAAGCAATTGACTGCAAACGGCAGGGAAGAAAGCAGCAGCAGGGGCCTCATGGGCACGAGTGGATGGCAGACCCAGGTCTCACAGGGCTGTGGGCTTTGCTCTGTCAGCCTTGGTGAACCTGATGATTAAATACATGGTTTGCCTAAGGAAGCATCTCGGGAAGTTCTATTACTGATCGGGGGAAAAATAGCTAACATCAGAAACTGAAGAACCACATTCTTCGTTATAATATATTATAATGGGGATTAGACCATCCTTGTCTTTTAGCCATGACTATCTGACCTTGGGTGGCCAAGAGCATAGCAAATGATCGCTGTAATTACTCAACCCAGACAAAAACATGTGCTGGGGAAAGGCCCCAAGTTCACTTATTTTGGGGGTACATGCTTTTGTTTAAGGGAATTTGAAAATTAAACCTGGCTACCCACCTTTCCTTGACAGATGCTACAAGAACATCTTTTTTTAATCCCAGAAATAGAATCACAGCTGATAGAGAACAAGCCTGGCGAGCGGCTGCTTGGATGCCCTTGCAGCCTTACTGTTTCAGATTTGCCATGCTTATTTGGCAAACAGTTGCTTGTTACCTGGAGATGTCAGTAATTTAGGCCTGTGAGTAAATAGAAGTGTGTTACCTGCTGGGGCCCCTCCACGTGGAAATAGAAGGAAAGAGCCTGGATCCTGTGGCCACTCCTAGCAAGAACTCAGCAGCAGCAGCTGAGTTGGGTCTGAAGAGCAAAGGGGATCCAGGCAAACTTCAGCGGTGACCTTGCATTCATATTCTCATACCAGGACATTTGATTGCACATGGCACAAAGGGACTTGCTCAGCGCACAAAGTGGCATGTTGCTGAATGAAGTTTTGAATGCCTTACCATAACCCACTAACTATAAGACCCTATTCCTACTGTGGTCTCTCCTCACTTGGTTTCAGCTCTAATCAATCTGATGCTGTCTTTGAGTTTCTGTATGGTGCTAAAGATCCACATCCCAGACAAGAGTCGAGCAGCAGACTCTTCACTAAGTGGCCCCATTCATGAGAGTTGGTGCTGGATCCACCATCTGAAGATAATGGGGCCATTATATGGGGCAGAAGGGCTCTGGGGGCTCCTGGTTTCCCTGAAAGAGCCCTCCTGATGGCAGACAGCACACCCACAATCAGCTAGTCTATCCGTTTAGGAAACAGCTGAGACAAGTTTTAAATTGGGTTTTTAATATAGTATCATTTCCAAAGTAAGGGATTACATTTTAACAATGTGTATATTTCTATCCATTTCAGAGAGTATCTAAAAACCTGCACATTTTTATAATCATGAGTCCTGTAGGATCTAACTTCCGCCATAACTGTAGAGTTTACCCCTCTATGATTACCGCCTGCACCATCGACTGGTTCCAGAAATGGCCCGATGAGGCTCTCTTTCTTGTGGCCAACTCCTACCTAGGAGAAAAGCTGAAAGTAGAGAACAAGACGGTAAGTGCCTAAAGCCGATGACAGTCACAGCTCACGATCAGCACGTGACCACACTGTATCTGAGCAGCAGTGCCACCCCCAGGGCAGTGCGGGGGAATGGGCATCCCTAAGCTCTGTGATGCTCACGTGTACATCTTGGCTCTTCGTGAGCTCCGCATTTGTTGTGCCTTCTACCCACCTACTTCAAGGCTACCTAGGTTCTACACTGCCTAAGATGCCTCTGTTACCATCCTTCCATGAGGATGCTGCAACCTTCCAAGTATTCTTTTCAAAACCTGTCCTGACAGCTGGGGCTGGCGAGATGGCACAGTGGTTAAAAGCCCTGGCTGCTCTTGCAGAGGACCTGAGTTTGATTCTCAACTCCCATGTGGTAGCTCACAGTCATCTGTAACCCTAGTTCCAGAGGATCCAGCGCCCTCTTCTGGCCATTGTGAGCCCTGCAGCCACATGTTCATATGATGGGTAGACACATGTAGGCAAAACACCCATACACATACTAAATAACTTTACTGGACGGTTATGATGCATGCCTTTAATCCCAGAACTTGGGAGGCGGAGGCAGGTGGATCTCTGTGAGTTCGAGGCCAGCCTGGTCTACAGAGTGAGTTCCAGTACAGGCAAGGCTACACAGCCTGTATCTCAAAAAACAAAAACAAAATCTCTTGGCAGTTTCATGCATATATAATGCATCCTGATTATTCTCGCCTACTACCCTCTTTTCTTCCCCTCCCACCTCTGTTACTCTCCTCTTCTCTACAAACCTCTTTCCCAAGCTCATGTCTATTTGTTTGTATCTTATAATTACAGTGTTGCTATCGTCAGCGGTCTTATCCTCTAGTTCTGGTTGGCAACTAAAAGGACTGTATTGTTGGGGGCACCTTTAGGAGCCTCCCTAACAACTCCTTGTGAAAAACAGCTCCTTTGTTAAGGATTTTATAGTCTTCCATATATTTCATTTGATAATTTTAGTAATTATGTATGTTCTTTGACAATTTCAGAGAGAGAGAGAGAGAGAGAGAGAGAGCGCACCAGTTCCTCTCAGCCTAGCTTGTCTCACTCTCAACCCTGCCTGCAACTCTGTTCTCAGGGCAGTAAACTGAAGATCCCAAGGGCCCATCTGACAGACAGGGAGTAAAAATCCTGGCAAAAGGAGCTGGAAATGTCTAAAGGCCTGAGACTCAATGTGGGCCTTAGAAAGGGCTGTAGCATGAATAATAAAAACCAGAGACAGAAATCAGGATTCAACCCAAAACCAGAAAAGCAAAGCAGCAAAGTCACTAGAGAAGTCTTCCTCTACCAAGGCTGGGCGACCACAAACTAAACAGACAGCCAACCTCTCCTCTCACTTTATATTCCTTCTAGTGCTGGGATTAAGGATGTGTGACTCCCTAGGACTGGGATTAAGGGTATGAGGCACCACCACCTGGATTCGTTTCTGCATTGATCTTGTGTAGCCCAGGATGGCCTTGAACTCAGAGATCCATCTGACTCTGTCTCTCAATTCTGGGATTAAAGATGTGTGTCACCGTTGTCTAAACTCTAGTGGCTTTAGATTTGCCTCTGATCTTCAGGCAAGATTTATTTATCAAAATACAAATAATACATTTCCCCTTTGGTCTAAAATAAAAAAAGAAGACTGTTGTAAAGAGGCCGCTTGTTGGTTCCCAGCTGCTCAGCTCCAAAATAATTACATAAAAACCATAGTATTTAAATCACTGCTTGGCCCACTAGCTCTTATTGGCTAACTCTTACATCTTAATTTAACCCATCTCCATTAATCTGTGCATCACCATGAGGTCATGGCCTACCAGCAAAGTTTCAGCATGTCTGTCTCTGGCAGTGGCTCCATGGCTTCTCTCTGACTCTGCCTCCTTTCTCCCAGAATTCAGTTTAGTTTTCCCTGCCTACCTAAGTCCTGCCCTATCAATAGGCCAAGGCAGTTTCTTTATTAACCAATGGTATTCACAGCATACAGAGGGGAATCCCACATCAGAAGACTATAAATAATATAAGGAAAACTATATACAATAAATACAATAACTATATACAATATATACAGGCAATAAATACATCAACAATGTCTAGTCCAGTTGCATTTGACAAATTCAGAGAAAATACTCCATTATCTATCCTATGAGTCCAAAGTTCCTGCCCTGACTTCCTTCAGTGATAGACTATGATGTGGAAGTATGAGTCAGACCCTTTCCTCCCCAGCTTGCTTTGGTCATGGTGGTTCATCACAGCAATACTACCCCTCAGAAAAGCCCTGACTGCTGATGGGGAGATCAGCGCACAGGCTGCAAGAATGCACCTGGCATGTCATTAGTCACTCATCATTGTCCCCATCTGCCTCATCCATCAAAGCTCGTGTGGTCCTGCTGCATCGTTCTGCATCTCAGAAATACTGCAGTGTTTCAAGTTATTGCCCATTCTTCTCTATTCATATTCTCTTGTATTCCTCAAAAATTGTTGTTCTTCAGGATACAGTAACACAGTTTGCCCCGGCGTGTGTTGAAATCCACAAAAGTATGAAAGATTTGAGCACAAAATTCTTTGAAGATACCGGAAGACGCTATTATATCACTCCCAGTAGCTACTTGAAGTTTCTGGAGACGTTCACCCACATTCTGAGGATGAGACAGGAGGCAATGCAGACGAAAAGGTAAGGCTTTGAGTGAAACAGAACTGTGGGTTTTTACAGAAGTGCTTTATTTATTAAACAACAAAAAAAATAAACACAAATACAAAATAAGGAATTCAAATATCCCTGGGGGCCAACACTGTGGTGGATCGTAGGGAGGACTGCGCACCTTCCCTGCATGTGTCTGGAGGCTGCCCCTTCACAGCAAAGCTGACAGATCTGCCAGCGAGAGATGAGTTCTCATTAATCAGTTTGTCACCTACGTAGACAGTGGAAGGAAGTGCAGAGAGGGTCTACTGACACAGCTAACGGCTAGAGCCATCCCTCGTGACTTCTAGGATAATACCAAAAGAAATGGCCCAACAACTGCAGCACAAATGGCTGAGAACACGTGTCACTCTGTGTCACACTGTATAGGTAGCTGCTGTGGCTGAGAATGTCGGGAGAAAGCCCACGGCAGGAAGACTCAGACTTCATTAGATCTCTCTTGTTGTCGTCGTCATTGTTGTTGGAATATCTTTTACATGTTCTCTGACAGTTTCATATGTACATACAGTGTACCTCGATCATGCCCACCCCCTCTTCTTCCTCACTCACCCGCCAGCCTCCCTCAGCATGTCTTCCCACTGTGCCTCATTCCCTCTTCCTTTTCTTATTGTTTTTAAATAACCCTCTGAGTCCAATTAGTGCTGCTTGCTGGGACATTGACTGATCTTGTTGGTGTGAACTTGTGCAGGTGACCATAGGTGCCATGTCCTGCCCAGAAGATAGTCTTTCTCAACACTTCTCCCCATCCTCCAGGTCTCACATACCTCTCACCCTCTCTATTTTATGGTGTTAGGGGTGGAACCCAGGGACCCGGGCATGCTCGGCCAGCACTCTGCCACTAACTTGCACCCACAGCTCATATATGTAACCAGAACCCAGGGGACACTGAGAATCTGTCCTATGGCAAACTCCTAGGAAGACAGTAAGTGGCTAGAAGGGCCTTGTAACATCTACTTACAAATATTCTGAATTCTCACATGCTGGGGAATCCTTGGGGCTTGCTCAGAGTCAGGACCGTCTTGGTCAAGCCTTACCTAGATGGCCTTCAGGCACCATAAGACAAACACTCCAAAGCGAGTCTGTCACAAGCCTGTTGTGTGTCCAACTAACAAGTCTTTTAAAGGAAAAGCCACCTCGTCAGATCCCTTTGGACCGATTCCATTCGGGTTGTCTTATGGAACACTGAATGGGAGTAGCTAAAGTGATGACTCCCATCGAGAAACTAAACCACAGTCAGAATCCTTGTCTGCGCGGAGCCACATCACTCATCCGGGCATCTGCACACACTGCCCAAGCTGGCCAGCAAAAAGTACATAAACGTGATCCTCCGTCACAGCTCACTGGAAGAGTTTAGTCTGTGCGTGATGAGCACATCCAAGCCTGGTGTTTGCATAAGAAGTAAGGGTAGTCTCGACCATATTTTGCTAATTTTGTGGGTTCAGGGTCAAATTTTCCTTGAGTTTTTGTTAAGGACATCCAGTGGGTATAAAAGACTCTGTATTAGTTAAATGTAAAGCAGCTGGGATAGTCAAAATGCAACCTAAAAAAGCCACACTGTGTTCAGAAGTGGCTCTTGCTCTCCTGCAAGGGGAAGCACCCACCTTCCAGAGGTTTCTGTCAGACTAAGATTTCTGTGGTGCAGCAGTTAAATGGAGGTGAGGACAGTCTAGGGAAAGGGCCCAGCTTCTCTCCAGACAGGAGTCAAGATTAATGGGCTGTCCACTCCTACATCTAGGATCTGTGGTGTCACCTGTCCCTCTCAAAGACTGTTGCTATCCACTCATGGTGTGACTAAGCCCTGTCACAGGCACCTCATGCCCACAGTGAGTCCATTCTCTTCTTACTGCAATGTGCCGTTTACCAAGCTGAGAAAGTTCCTCTTAACTCTTGGTTTTATTTTTGTCATGAATCTTATCAAGTGTGTTGATACATTTTCAGGTGACCAGGTCTGACTTTCCTACTTCACACTATTTATGGCTTATCTGTCAACTGACTTTCAAATCCTGAATCGGTCTTGAATCCCTAAAGTATAAACCCTGCTTGGTCATGGTGTGTAGGTTCTTTATAGGGTTTCAGTTGTATTTGCTACTGTTCGGTTGTGTGTTTTTCCTTCTTCCTAGAGGTTGAGCACCCCTAACCTGGCATCACACACTTGGAATGTTGACACCGGGGCCTCGAAAAACTTGAGATTTTGGAGATTTCAGATTAAGGCTGCTCAGCCAGAACGTTCTTAGGTTCCAAACGTGCTCCGTTCAGGTGTAGGAGGTTGGCCTGTGCTTTGCTTTCCCTTCAGGGACCGCTTCTACATGGGACTCTCCAAGATCCTGGAAGCCACCGCGTTAGTCACGGATATGCAGGAAGAGCTTTTGATCATTGGCCCTCAAATAGAACAAAAAACAAAGGTATCTTCAGTCTTAAATCTGTCCTAAAGGTTGTATAGTCGGATCCAGAACAGGGTCTGTGACCCGACAAAGGTGAATTGAAACTTCAGCTTTGCCCCGATATAGCTATGCACTTTGAAGAAATTACATTCTAACAATTAAATATGATCATATATCTTAATTGAAATTACTATGGCTATGATAAAACGCCATGACTAAAAGCAACTTGGGGAGGAAAGGGTTTATTCAGCCTATTCTTCCACATCACAGTCCATCATGGAAGGAAGTCAGGACGGGAGCTCGAGGCAAGAACTGAAGCAGAGCATGGAGGAGGGAGTGCTGCTTACTGGGGCTCAGCCCTTATACAGCCACGGACCACATGCCCGTGGGTGGCACTGCTCACTGTGTGCTGGACCCTCCCACATCAATCATCAATAAAATGCCCTACAGACTTGCCTCCAGACCAGTCCTATGGAAGCATTTTCTTGATTAAAATTTGTTCTTCCCAAGTGATCCTAACTCCTATCAAGTTGACATATAAACTAACCAGCACCATAACTAATTATAGAAAATTACTTGAAAAGAGTCCCTAGGTAATTAGTTAAATCCATCAGAAATCTGCTATGGTAATTTGCTGCCTGTCAGTTATTTTAAAAGCTTTTGCTTATGGGTTTTTTTTTTTAGTTTGGTTGTGTGTTTGTGTGTGTGTGTTGCTAGAGATTAAAATTAAGATCTGACATTAACTGAGCAAGTTCTCTACCACTGCGATATACCCCCCTCACACTCTTGCCATCTTTATATATATAATTATTTCCTTTCTGAGACTCCAATGACACCTATGTGAGACCCTTTTTATAAAGTTATTTTTATCTTTATGGGTGAATTGCCTGCATGTATGTATGTGTGCCTGGTGCCTGTGGAAGTCAGAAGAGGGCATCAGATCCCCGGAATTGGAGTTACAGATGGTTGTGAGCTGTCTGTCATGTAGGTACTGGGAATTGAACCTGGGTCCTCTGGAAGTGCAGCCAGTGCTCTTAACCACTGAGCCACCTCTCTAGCCCCTTGTCATCTTTCTTGATGTGTATGAAATCATCTTTATGGTAGTCATCCTAATTATTCTGCTACATAGATTTCAGGCTAATTTCTATAAATTGTATAGTTATTAAATTAATTTCTGCTCTAAAGAAGCATGTCAAAGCTCATTCCAAGAAAAACTGTTTGGTTCATTAGGAAAAAGAAATCCTGATGGAAAAGCTACGGAAAGATTCACAAATAGTTGAAAAAGTTCAGGTACTTGTGAAACAGGATGAGGAGATCGTGGCTGAAGAAGTAAGGATTGTGGAAGACTATGCTCAGGTGAGCTGAATTTCAGTGAATCCAGGCTGCCTGGGGCTCTGTCAAGGCAATGATGGACACCTTTGGTCCTACCCCAGCAAACATATCCTGAGCCCCTGCTCGAAGCAGGAAGCCATTAAGGGGAAGTAGGGAACACAGCAGTGGGTGGTCCCTGTCCCAGGAAGCTCTGCAGGCTGCATTGGAACTCACACAAGCCATGCCTCCATGCCTCCATGCCTCCATGCCTCCATGCCTCCATGCCTCCAGGAGTAGCATCTGCAGAGAGCCAAGCGGCTCTTGGGGATGACGGTTTGGCCATGCCATTTCTGTTGTTTACTCTGGAAACCCTCTGTTCTCTTCTGTGTCTCACAGTCACAATTTCATGGAGCCAGAGTAGTTAAGTAGACTAAGTTTGCTCAACTCTAGTCTGATTACTAGCCAATCCTTCTCAAAGAAGCAACCACACATGTTGAAATAAATTGGTTGATTTACCAGTTATACCCATGAGCTTCAATCACTGGCTAATCTCCTGAAGCCTAAGTCTGTTGTAGAATATTATTTTAAGGTGTGTTACTCTTGTTTATGCTCTGGAACATTTGTTTAATGATGCAAAGATGTGTTTGATTAAATAAAATTCACCTGCGGTCTGAAGCCGCCTCAGCAACTGGCTGACAGGAAGCTGTAGGGAGGAGCCCGGGGGAGAAGCACAAGGACTTCTTTTTGGGAGACACACAAGGTGAGCTGCTTGCTAGTCAGCCTCTCTGGGAAGCAGGATTCTATCTGTCTTTGAATCTTGAATTCTTTAGGGTGACAGAGACTTAGGTAAATTCTCTTAATAGCTTTGAAAGAGGGAACAGAATTTCCTCAGGCTGTGCTCTTAGGGCCTAGCTGCTACTGGTAGCTGCAGAGTTGCAGTTACTGACTTTTAAGCTGTAGCTTAAAAGGAAGAGTCCAACATAAGTCAGTTCTATGAAAGGCTTACTACAGACCACAGTGAATGTCAACATAGATTTCAAGTTGTTCTCCGGGTAACTTCAAAAGGATACGGGCTCACTATGTAAGCCCAACAGAACTTGGTATATAAAACAAGCTGGCCTTGAACTCACAGAGCTCTGCCTGCCTCTGCCTCTTCAGCACTGCAGTTAAAGTGCTATACACCCACACCTGGTTTGGCTGGCTTCTTATCAGAACTGATTAGCTCTTCATTGGTTTTGTTGCTGTTTTATGATGTGGTCTCATTATATAGCCCTGTCCTGGAACTTCCTCTGTAGACCAGGCTGGCCTCAAACTCTGTGATCCACCAGGCTCTGCCTTCTCAGTGCTAGGACTGTAGGTGCGGGTCATGGTGCCCAGTTCTTGGTCACCGTCACTGGAAGTCCCTCTTATAACAGAACGTCGTCTCAAAGGGCATCTGTCACACTACATTGAAACTGAAAGACAAGGTCAAAGTCACTCAGTGTTTCTATTTCCCACGTTGCCCATGACAGAAGCATGTGTGCACATGTCTAATCTATACTATAAAAATGCCAAACCACATTTTCCATCAACATTCCAATGGTTTTAAGTATGGAACTATATTTATTCATATATAATGAGGATTATGTCTTCATTGCAGAAAACCACCAACGAGCTAAAAAGTGTGCTGCCCGCTTTAGACAAGGCGATTGTGGCTCTGAATGCCCTGGATAAAAGTGATATTTCTGAATTAAGGTGAGTCATTGTCTCTTTGCGTTAAAATGCCTCTGAATAGGATAAAAATGTGTGGTAAAAATCTGCATTCCGATTGTTATTGGCTAATTTGTATCCGTTTATTACTATAAATTTCTCTTTATGCATGGTATTTATCATGTTACTGGTTTAAGGCATGCCAGTATTTATGGGTCCTTAAGAGAAAATCACCACCCAGCTAAAAGTGTGAGCCATTTGTTATCAACTAAATTGCCATCTCTGCTATGTAACACCTCACATCCTAGAACAGTGAAGTCCAGCATTGTCTGAACTGCAGTTAGAACACAGTGTTGATGCCCCAGCCCTCGTTTCAGGGTAACTCAGAACCCGCCAAGGAACACAGGAGACTGCAGTGCCGACACACACCTCAAGGAGGCGCTGTGGGAGCATTTCTGCCTGATGTGTCTTTTCCAAACAGTATCCTGGTGTGTGAAGAAAGGGACTGAAGAAAAATAGCCAAGAAAGCCCTGGAAGAAATGAACTATAACAGGGTACAAAGGCTTGAACCTTTAGATCCTGATCTTAAGTTTTAGGTGGTTTACATATGGGGGGGGGGTTCCTGTGCTGTGTAGCCCTGGCTGTCCTGGAACTCAATCTGTAGACCAGACTGGCCTCGAACTCAAGAGATCTGCCTGCCTCTCCTCCCAAGTGCTGGGTTTAAAGGTATGTGCCTCCACACCCAGCCTGGGTGGGATATTTTTAATTTGAGGCTTCCAAGTCATCAGTGGAAATCTCTAAATATCCTATCTCCAAGCATGGCACATATTGCATTGTTCTTTGGAAGTAGTGTCTTAAGGGGCTGGAGATATGGTTCAGTGGTTAAAAGCACTGACTGCTCTTCCAGGGGACCCAGGTTTGGTTCCCACTATCCACATATGAGTTCATAACTATCCGTAACTCCAGTTCCAGGGGATCTGACACCATCTTTTGGCTTCCATGAGCACCAGGCACTCATGTGATGCACAAAAACACACATGCAGGCAAAACACCCATACACATAAAATAAATGTTTGAAAAAAATTTAAGACAGTAGTGTTTTAACAAAGGACATGAGAGCACAGGGCAAGCCTACTATCACGTTCCTCTGTATGTGCATGCGCTGAAATCACAGGCATGCACTGCGGGGCTCAACTTCTCACATATGGGTGTCGGGAATCTTTAGGCTCACGCAGCAAGCAAGCACTTTACCGACTGAGTCATCTCTCTGGCGCCAACCTCATCACATTTATGACACATTATTAACAGCAGATAAGAGCCTATCACAGCCAAGTTCATACACCTAACACTGATGGCCAAGGGCACAGAGAACAGAAGGCAGCTGAGTTCTCGAGAGCTTTCCCTTAGTCATTTATTCTCATTGACAAACCTGTTGAGTGCACATCATGTGACAGGCCTGTCCTAGGCACTACAGTCACCGCAGCCACCAGTGGGAAGAAACCCCTGCTCTGAGATGATGTTGCAGCTGAGAACAGCGTGCTGTTTGGCAGAAGGACGGGCAACTGTGTGGCAGAAGCATGGCAAAGGAGTAGGAAACACACATCTTTGGAAGTGTGTTCACTGGTTTTCAGGAACTGCAAAAGACCCAGGTGCAGGAGCCGTGAGATAACGGAGGTGTCAGAAGGGGATGCAGACAGAAGGGCTTTTCATAGTGTCACTAGAGGCCACGCCGTCCCCAGCATAGTCCCCAAACAACCTGTACTTTGTGACTTCCTTCCAGAACGTCCTATTCATTTAACTTTTGTTCTGGTAGATATTACTGACAGAAGAGCTCAAATACCCAGTAATTTTTTTGTATTATTAATTTTAAATATGTATCCATTGAGGGGGCAGGATGTGTACACCTGAGTGCAGGTTTTCATGGATACCAGAGCATCAGATCCTGTGAAGTGACAGGCAGTTGTGAGCCACCCAGTGGGGGTTCTGGGAACCAAACCTAGATCCTCTTAACCACCAAGCCTTCTCTCTCCAGCAACCATGTTTCAAGAACAGTGAAGCACCACCTGGAGTCCTGCCACTTCCTCCCTACCCAGAATGCACCTGAGCTTCCATCTATGCAGCAGGGATGGTGGGTGAGGGTCCGAGTGGGCAAACACAGAACAGTCACACTGAAGGTCCCAGCCCAGCGAAGATCATTCTCGCTCTGGGAAATCCCTTTCCTCTGCCTTGGAACGGCAATCAATGTGTGGAGCAGCATTCCCTTCCTTCTTTCCTATACTGGGTTGCTTGTAAAGAGACTCCCTTTTGATGTTACTAATGTAGCTAGATGCCACGGACCGGCTCAGGGGAGCCCTTCAGACCGTGGGAGAAGCAGGGTCTTGGTACTCAGGAAGGCACAAGGTCGGCGATGACAGACAGACAAACACACGATTGCGTTTTGAATCTGCTGCAATTTTACTTTTTCAGTCCAGGGTTTTTATACATGAATCAAAGGGAAATAGCTTCAGGCAAAAGAGAAACTAACATATTCGTTGCTATGATTGTGGTCACGCCATCTGCTTCTTAAGAATTACCTCTATCGCTGCTATTGTTGATAT
>PVIU01005383.1:0-66862 GCA_004026605.1 Ondatra zibethicus | reverse complement strand
GTCTTTATTCTTTTCTAGGGAAAGTTCCCGCTGCTGTAACTCCTCCATAATACCCCCTCACTGATCTCTTTTTTGCCTTTCGTCCAGAATTTGCACAAGGGCTTGAACCACTGGTGCCATCTCGAGCACTGTTTTAGTATCATTATCAGAATTATCATTCCCAGGAACATCAAGGGGTTCTCTGGTAAGATTATGTATTTGGTCAAGTACAGCAAAGAACATTATCAGGAAACAGGAAAGAATAGTAGAGGCAGCTAACCATCTATGACAGCGGTGAGAACACAATCCTCCATTCGAGTTCATGACCTGAACTGAATGTCAAGGAACCGCCGGAGGCCTATCCGCGAACGGCACGAACCCCCCAGCCTATGTTCCCCGAGCCAGAGGCATCGTTGTCACACAGGCGACACCGCTGTGGGTGTGGCAGCTAGAAACTGGTTGGGACACAACCAAAAGTGATTTGCACTGTTCCAGTCATGATCCTTTTATTCTAACTGTAGAGAGAGATCCCAACATATCCCTCTGCCCCAAAGTTATTCTATAAGTAACCTTAGCGCTGCGATGAGGATAAAGAGAAGTCACAAGATAAGCATAGGGATAGTAAGGGACAGTCCCTAAATCTCAAGGGCAGGGCTGACTTGTGTGTATACATGCACATGCATGCACAACATCTCTGTGGCATGGTCATCAGAAGATCAACTAGAAAGACACAGGAAGGTTCCTGGCTTAAAAGAGTCTGAAGTGGGTACTTTTGTAATCAAAAGAATTAGTCTCTAACTCAGATGATTTTCAGATTTGAATTTTATGCATTTAATCTTCCTAAAGCAAAGATATCCATGTACTAAAGACATTCATTTTTTTTAAAGTAACCAAATAGTAAAATGCCTCTATGTTGACTGGCACTCCTTATCAGAATGCTTGTTAAAAATACGTATACATGCATGGTGTCTCTTGTATGGGAAAACTGGACTTAGCTGTGTGCATGAGTGCATGCGTCTATGTGTGTGTGTGTGTGTGAGAAAGAGAGAGAGAGAGAGAGAGAGAGAGAGAGAGCATGAAAGCAGAGGGAGATATTGGAGAAAGGAGGGGAGCCAGTGGGAGAGGAGACAGGACACAAAAGGGCATTGGGAGAGAGTAAGAGCAAACTGAAAATTTCATAATGAAACCCATTGTTTTGTAGGCTATGAACCATGTAGTGTAGATAAAGTCTAAAAGACTGTGAATGTAATGATTTTCATCATGCTCACCCTGTCTTTCAGAGTGTATGCACGCCCCCCCTTCCTCGTCCTGACGGTCATGAATGCTGTGTGTATCCTTCTACAGAAGAAGCCAAACTGGGCAACAGCCAAACTGCTGCTTTCTGAAACCAGCTTCCTAAAGAAACTGATTAACCTGGACAAGGATAGCATCCCTGATAAGGTGAAACACTGATAGCTAGTGATAGATAGTGAGCAAATGGTGGGTGTGCCCCATCTTTACAGTCTACAGACTCCAGCAGAAGTGCTAACATTGGTTATGAATTACAAGTGGAAATAAAAATGGATTTAAGAATGAAATGTATTGCAGGTGGAAGACAGTAGTAAGAGCTAAAAGAGGGGAGCTGGCAAGATGATTGATAAAGGGGTGAAGGCATTCATCACCAAGCCTGACAACATGAGTCTGATCCCCAGAATCCACATAATAGGAGAGAACTGACTCCCATAAGTTGTCCAAAGACAACCTCATGTGTGCCCTGGTACATATGTGTACACACACACATACACACATACCTCCATGCATACACACATGCACGCACTTAATAAATACTAAAAGAAGAACAGGAGAGCACAGTTTTCTTATGAAAGTGTTCTTCTACAATCCTCATTTTAAACAGGGACAACATTAGCAGCAAGTCATACTTAACCAGCAAGTTATGGTAGTCTGTGCCACTGGGAAGCACAGAGTTCCACACAAGATAGATGAAGTTTTGGGCAGAATGTCAATGGTGGTACTCATTCATGAATTAATATAACAAATTTGTTCTCTAATAATAATTAATAAATTTGGTCCCCTGTGGCTTTGTTTAAATACATCTAAAAAGAATCACTCTTATAAATAAAACAGTAATTAAAAGCCTAACAGCATTCAAAATAATCAGAACGTATTAATAGCAGCAGGTTAGGTGGAACCACCAACATCTGAGTTATTCAGGAAAGTGGTGCTGTTCCCAGGCAAGAGAAGAGATGCCTAGCCAGAAAGCAGGAAGGAATCCAAGTCTAAGAAAAACCCTATATTATTTATGGCTCATAAAGGCAGATAAGGAATTCAGTGTACTTAACTATAAATTAAATGGTATCATTAAGTCAATAGGCCACTTGGGGGCAGGACATCCTCCCCTCACAGTAGAGTGCACCAAGGGATTGAGGGAAGTTCCTTTTAAATATTAGCAAAGTCACTGCGACAGTGACAGGTGTTTAGTAGAAAGACTCCATCTGGTGCCCAACATGGGGCTCAAACCCACAACCCTGAGATTAAGAGTCTCATGCTCCATTGACTGAGATAGATAAGAGTAAGTAGCTGGCTGTTTTGCTTTTCTGATCTTCAAGTTGAACCCGAATATCAGTCTCTGAATTTTTATTTATTACGCCACATTTAGTGCCCAATGTGGGGCACCAACACGTGGGACCAGGCAGGATAGAAACTTCTGTCAACATCCCTCCATCTACAGCCACTTTGAACCCTAGATACAACTGGGGTTTAATTGGGGTAGAGGAAAATCACCCTTAGGGAAATTAATCATTCATTCTAATGTACATTGCATGTAATACATTCTCCCTAGGTGTTCCTGAAGCTCAGGAAGATCTTAAGTTTGCCTGATTTCAACCCAAAAAAGATTGCTCTGGTTTCTGTGGCTTGTTGCTCCATGTGTCAGTGGGTTATAGCCTTGAATGACTACCACGAAGTTCAGAAGGTACTCCTCACCTCCTCTGTCTCTGAGTGATGTGCAGGACACAGCACAGCTCCTAGAGTAATTTGTCGTTAGCAGGGCTCAGGTGGACCTCTGTAAAAAGAATGCCTACTGAAACCCGTATGTTTTCATATGCTGTGCTAATCCCATAGATTGTTTCCTTTAAATATTCTATGAAAGCTATGCTACATTTCTATTTGTTTGCTTTAATATTTTGTCCATAGCAAACTGTATCCCTTATGTGCATATATCAAATTCCAGGAAATTTTATCTTAAAGACTGATATGCATAAGACATCTTAAACCATAAGCCTAACTGTTTAACCCCTGGATGTTTGACTCCTGTGAAGGCGGTGGGTCCTAAGCAGGCACAAGTGGCTGAAGCTCAGAATGTCCTTCGAATCGCAAAGCAAAGGTTGTCTGAAAAACAAAGAGGTTTGCAACTGGTAAGGTTTGGGGTCTTAAGTTTTTGTTTTGTTACTTGTTAAATCCTCACTGCCTTTAAGAAGTACATAACATAACACTGCCAAGTCAGCCAATACCTCAGGGATGAGGATATTGCTCAGTGACAGAGCGTCATCTAGTAACACATGGGCCTGAGATCCCACCCCCAGCATGGCAAAGGTGGGATGTGGAGAAGCCATTGTCTCAGTAGAGCATAGTAACCAAAAATAATGGTACAGTTAGGAGAGTGATTGTGAGGACTAAGTAAATAATACAGATGAGACATGTGAAGCTCTCCATCCATTATTAATTATATGTTAATAAACAACTGTGTTAATTATCATCATCATATAATACCGTCTCACCACCTTTCTCTCTTTATAACTTCAGTCTATTAAAAATTTAACCAGTATCGACTGGACAGTGATGGCGCACACCCAAGCTATAGTTGACTCCATTGGACAAAGGACAAAGCTTTATGTCCTTTATGGGAATGTCCTCCTGTTGTATACATATTTCAAATATGTACCCTCTGTCCATCTGGGCCTTAATGTAGAAAATACTTCTGAAAATTGTAGAGAACTCTGGGAAACAGGCCTAGAACCCAGTAATCACCCGTGCCCTCATCAAAGCACCCCTTACGAAGTATAGTGCCCACCGCATGACTGTGTGTTGAATTTCATGGATAGGCCCCGTACTTAAAAATAGCTGCATCTTGAGTAATGAGGAAGACGGGAGAAAGGAAGCGAAGACGCTATCTCAAAGTGTTAACAAGAGGCTGCAGGATGGCAGAGATGGCTCATCATTGCTCTTACAGAGAACCTGGGTTCCAGTCCCAGCTTCCGTGTTAGTCAGCTTCAGGGGATCCCATGCTTTTTTCTGGCCCTCATGGGCACCTGCATGGATGTGCATATACCCATATATGCACACACACACACACACATACACAATTAAAAATTAATCCTACCACAGAACTTTATCTCCAGTCCATAATATATATTATTTTACAAACTAAATTTTTTTAAAATTTAGTTTCATACTTTTATAAAGATAATATCTAAAACATAAGGGAAAATTACAGATCAAACTAAATACAATTCTGTATATACTATTATAATATAACATGTATATATAAAATGTTATATAATAATTGTTGTATATCATGCCTGCACAGTTATATCTATCTATATTTATATACTCATGCCATATTCAAGATTCTACACTAAACCCTCTGTATTAGCTTATTATTTCAAAAATCTGGCATAATCAAATTAACTTTTTTGACTCTGATTTAGTCCATAGCCATTTGACCAAAGCAGCATGCTTTGGGCCCCTGTGACACAGTACAGCGTGGTGGAATGGGGGGGCCTGTTCACTTCACAGTAAATAGAAAGCAGACAGAAGGAACCAGACCTTGACGACCCCTCAAAGGGCATGCTGCCGATGATGTCACTTCCTTCCGCTAGGACTCACCTGCTGAAGCTTGTGACCCCTCCTAACTGCCGCATGTTGGGGAGCAGGCCTTAAGCACATGGGCCTGTGCAGAATATTTCATATGCAAACCTTAACACCAGCGAAGAGTGTTTCCTGTAGGTAACTGAGGGACCTTCTCAGACTTACTTTATCCCTCCATCTTGACTCATTTATTCCTCAGATCTGCTCAGCATATTTGGAGTGGGAAAATTTCAGCCATTTCCTTTCTTCTATTTCTTTATTTTGGAAGCAGAAGCCTAAGATGTGCTCTCTTTGTAGCTGAGGATGACCCTGAACTTAGGACCCTCAGTCCTCTAGCTCCTGAGTGTAGGCGTGTGTGCCGATGCACCTGGTTTTACACAGCACTAAAGATTAATCCCAGATAGTCTTGCAGCATGGCAAGCATGCCACCAGCTGAGCTACGTGCCCTCAGCCATTTTCTTTAGAGAATAATTTAGTTATGACATAGAGTTATCCTTGTGAACAGATAAATTAGAAAACAATGACTCTTCCCATGCTTAGGATTGCAGGCAGGGCTTCTGCAGAAAGCAGGCGGCATTTCACAGCACTTCAGGGCTGAGGAGACCCGCTTGCTTCTGCACGTACAACACATAGCCTATGTGGGGAGCTTTTCTAGGCCATGAAAGGGAAGTAGTTACACGCTAAGGCAAGAGAAATGACAGACAAATGTAAACCAAGTAAGAGACGTTTTCTCAATGATGAGTTTATTGTCTTTCAGATTGAAGAACATTTACAGTTTTTACACACATCCTACAAAGACATTGTTGCTGAGAAACATCAGCTAGCTTATCGGAAGAAGCTGGCCACCAAGCGGCTGCAGTGCGCATCCGTCCTGCTAACAGTCCTGGAAGACGAGAAGGCATGGCTTCCCTTAGCTTCTAATCTCCTTTCCTAGTTCCCATGGGATCCGCTTGCTCTTCGCTCCTGTTAATCACACACCTAGAACTGCCTCTGTATCCCACCACCCAGAAAGATCTAGATAAGAGTCCTACTCCAGTAAAGCAGAGGAATCCTGTCCGCTTGTTAGTCAGGGCTCTTCTTTCCTGCTGCCAAGAAGAAAACAGCAGCACATTTCTCTCTGGGGGGGGGGCTTTCAGTGGCCCCATTGTGAGGCTCCCTCCCCAGCCTGGAAGCATGCGGTTGAGTGTGTGGATGCAGACAAAGAAGAGCTGCCATTAGAACAGAAAGCATGCGGTTGAGTGTGTGGATGTAGACAAAGAAGAGGAGCTGCCATTAGAACAGAAAGCGAAAACTTTTTGTTCTGTTGGTCTTCTGAGTCTCTCATCTGATTTTTAAATTTTCTAACCCTCTCCTAATAAGCTAGCTAAAATCTCAGTTTAGTTACACCTCACCTACCCCAAAGGATATTACAAAATCCTAAAGATAACTTTAATTTGTTATAATTATTTGAGGAACTATATTGTGGAAGACTCTTCAAAGACAGTGATGGGACTGTGGTGTAAAGTCGCACCAACCAGAGGGAGACTGCTGTCCTCAAAACTTAACTGATGTCCCTAAGAGTCCAGTGACTTATGGAGGGCGGGGGGAACACCAGCATTACTCCTGGTCTTTGAATCCTAGAGGGGTGATTTCTGTTAGCCATGCTTTCTCCAGTGACCAACCAAACACACACGATGCTCTCTGCACTCCGACTTCCTCCTCTAAACATGAAATCAGTGGCATTTTTTTAATTTATTTGTTTGTTCATTTATTATTTGGTTTTTTTGTTGTTATTTATTTTGAAATAGGGCTCACTATGTAGTTCTGGCTGGCCTAAAACTCACTGTGGAAAATGAGCCTGGTCTTGAACTCACAGGGAGCCACCTGCCTCTGTCTTCCTACTGAGACTAAAGATGTATGTCATTATGCCTGGCTCAGTGGTATTTTTTTAATGGGATGGTAAAGTGTCAAGTGAGAATTTCGCAATAAAGTGTCCATTGAGAGTGTATTCAGCAGATGGTGGGCATGGGATGATGGAGCATCAATAACAATAAAATGTGATCTTGCTTGCTTGTTTTATGAGACCAGTTCTCACGATGCAGCTAGAGCGGGCCTTGGCCTCATTAACAGAACACAGTTCCTTGGCAGGGGCAGTGTAAGATTTTTTTGTAGTGAATTTTTTTTGTTTTATCTAGATGAGATCTTCTTCAGATCTCAATCAGAAATAGTATTACCAGGTAGTTTCAAGCAATGGGTGATAAAACCCCTAGTGAAATCCATCTTGGGGCTCTTTTGCCCTTGCTGGCCTTGAATTGATGGCAGTGCTCCTGAGTCAGCCTCTTGAGTGCTGAGTTTGCAGGCCTGGGCCACCACGCCCATCCTGGCCACTTTTAAATGTTATTCACCTTATACAACTTAAGAGTAGTCAAAGCGATAGCCATTATAGATCCGACACAGAGACCGTTCATTTTCAGATACTCTCATGGGGTTAGGCTAGGGAGGGGACTCGGTGAGGAAAGTACTTGCCTCGCAAGGATAAGGAACTGAGTCAGCACCCATGTAAAAGTATATCAGTCCCCCAGGGCTGAAGG
This sequence comes from Ondatra zibethicus, assembly GCA_004026605.1. Classification (NCBI taxonomy): domain Eukaryota; kingdom Metazoa; phylum Chordata; class Mammalia; order Rodentia; family Cricetidae; genus Ondatra; species Ondatra zibethicus. The sequence continues at coordinate 59,447 of PVIU01005383.1, read as the reverse complement.
GAAGAAACTGGTGGGTCCTGGGGACTTGCTGGCCAGCTAGGATAGCCCCAGTTGGTGAGCTCCAGGTTCAGTGACTTGTCTCCAGAAAATTAAATAAATAAATAAATAATAGCAATAGGAGTAGACTAGGGAGGTTGCTTAGTGGGTAAGAACACTGCTGGGTGAGCATGAGAATCTAGGTTCAGGTACCCAACAACCAGGTAAAAAGCTGGGCGTGGCTGTTGTGCAGGCATGTAACCCCAACACTGTGAGGGACAGAGGAGGATTGCTGAGGATTTTTTGGCCATCAATCTAACCAGGTTCAGTGAGAAACCCGGTCTCAAAGGAATATTGGTAGAAAGTGATGGAGCAGGACACCTGAGGTCCTCCTCTACCCTCCCCTGCAGATCAGCACCTGCATCCATGGCATATGTGCATACACGCACATGTGCACGCACATACACACACCCAAAACAGTCAAAACACACATAGTAATGAGTAATTATCAACTCAATGAACTGATTTTTCTTTTAACATTTAGATTCGATGGCAAGAAACAATCAATGAAATAGACAACAAGCTGAAAGGCATCTGCGGTGACATACTTCTTTCCTCCGCGTGTATTGCCTACAGCGGAGTCTTAACGCCAGAATTCCGCCAGCCGGTGATACAGAAATGGGAGGGCTTCTGCACTCAATACAAGATTTCCTTGTCATCCAAATTTTCCTTAATAGAAGTGATGGCAGAAAAAAATGAGGTAGTAACTTAATTCTATTATCCAATTAAGCGACTTTTGTTGGTGGTTGGTTTGTGGGAGGGCATGTTGGGCGTGGATGTTTTCCCTAAATCGCTGTGACAAGTGAAAATACTGAAGGCTTTTATTCTTTCTTTTTCAACTTGTAGATTGAATGCCTCTATTTGCCATATCTCTCCTGTTTCTCATTCTCTAATAAAATCCACAAAATATTCTTTTTCCCATTGTAATCTTAGCACCCTGTCATAATGAATCTAGCCAGTTTCTCTCTCTCAAACTCCCTTTAGTAACAAAATTAGTGTAGTTATTGAACCATGGGTGCATTCGTAGCCACAGCCAAAAGCACAGACCTATACTTCCCAATAGATATCTATTGTCCATTTATATAAGTCCTTTGTGAATGTTTAAAGGATTTAAAAAAAGATAAATGCCTACTACTATTTAATCCTCATTTTAGATCAGTTAAATGGACCTTACAACCTACGAAGTCTCAGGAGGAAATATCAGCTTCTCCGTTTCCCAGTGACTAACCATCTAAACACATCACTGACTGCATTAGATGTGTATAAACTCAGTGCTCCAATTAAAAGTTTTAAACTGTAAGAGCACATAATAATTTACACCAAAGCCCAGAACAGAAGCCACGTGTTATTTAGAAAGAACACATCTAAAACATTAAGACTGGGGACTTTTTAAAAAGCAGAAAATGTCCCACAGATTCCAAATGAGATGAACCAGTCTCCAAGGCCCAGGAAGGAGTACTAACATCATAGCTTACCGTGCACTAGGAGTGGGTTTGATTCTCCAGAACTATATTAATAATTCTAAATTTGTCTATTGATAACATGACTTCAAATATTAAGCAAACTTTTTTATTTTTCACTTATTTTACATCCCTACATCAGTCCCCCCCCCCATCCCATTCCTTCTCCCCACCACCTCTCCATCCCCCCAATCCACCCCTTCTCTGTTTCTGTTCAGAAAGGGGCACGCTTCCCACGGGTGTCAACGTATCATGTCAGCATGGCATATCAAGCTGAGGAAGGACTAAGCTCCTCCCCTGTAGTAAGGCTGGGCAAGGCAACCCAGTATGAAGAATAGGTTCCCAAAAGCCAGCCAAAGTATTAGGGGCAGGCCTGCTCCCGCTATAGGAGACCCACAAAGTAGACCAAGCTACATAACTGTCACACATACGTAGAGGGCCTAGGTCAGTCTCACGCAGGCCCCCTGGTTGACGGTTCAGTCTCTGTGAGCCCCTGTGAGCCCAGGTAAGTTGATTCTGTGGATTCCCTTGTGATGACCTTGACCTTCTTGGCTCGTGCAGTCCTTCCCCTCTCTCCTCTTTCCTGGTCAGCCCAGTTAAACACACATTTCAAAAATAAATAAAAACTACAGAGAAAACAGATAACCAGTTGAAGTGGTTTGAATGAGATGTCCTCCACAGGCTCATATATTTAAATATATGAGTTGTAGTTTTGGAGAAGTGTAGAGGAGGCAGCCTTGCTGGAGGAAGTCCATCACTGGAGGCATGCTTTGAGGGGAAAAGGCTTTGCTACTCCAATTTGCTCTCTCTGCGTCAAGCTTGTGTTTGAAGAGATGAGTGCTCAGTTTCCTGCTCCAGCCGCCAGGCCTACTGCCATGCCCACCCCCATATGGATGCATAATGGTCTCTAAGCTCTTCCTCCCATAAGTCACCTTGGTCAAGGGGTTTTGTCACAGCCGGAGAAAAGTGACAAAGACAGTAGTTGGTACCAGAGAGCAGGCTGTTGCTGTGAGCAACCTGCCATACTATTCTTTTTTGTTTGTTTGGTTTGGTTTTTTTTTTTTTTCAAGATAGGGTTTCTCTGTGTAGCTTTGGAGCCTGTCCTGGAACTAGCTCTTGTAGAACAGGCTAGCCTTGAACTCACAGAGATCCGCCTGCCTCTGCCTCCCAAGTGCTGGGATTAAAGGCGTGCGCCCCCACGCCCGGCGCCATGCTATTCTCTTATAGGACTGTGGAAGACTCTGGAACTTCAAGCTAGAAAAGTAGTTGAATGTTATCAACGGAGATTAATGGTCCACGCTAATAGATAACGGGCAGCCATCTCCACCCAACAACGGGAACACTTCAGTCTCTTAGGTTCCTCATTGCTCTTTTATATTTCCATCACACAGAACTCAGCAGCACACAGCTCCTCATAGGCTGACCTGCCCAACCATAAGAGAAAGACCCTTTCTTCCATCTAGAACTGAAAGTCTCTACGGGAAGGTTGTGGGGGAAAGGGAACACTCCTGCATTGCTGGTGGGAATGCAAGCTGGTACAACCCCTTTGGATGTCAGTGTGGTGATTTCTCAGAAAATTAGGAAACAACCTTCCTCAAGACCCAGTAATACCACTTTTGGGTATATATCCAAAGGATGCTCAATCGTGCCACAAAGACATGTGCTCAGCTATGTTCATAGCACCTTTGTTTGTCATAGTCAGAACCTGGAAACAACCTAAATGCCCCTCGATCAAAGATTGGATAAGAAAAATGTGGTACATTTGCACAATGGAGTACTACACAGCAGAAAAAAAAATGACAGCTTGAATTTTGCAGGAAAATGGATGGAACTAGAAAACATTATTTTGAGTGAGGTAACCCAGACACAGAAAGACAATTATCACATGTACTCACTCATAGGTGGTTTTTAAACATAAAGAAAACCAGCCTACAAACCACAATCCCAGAGAATTTAGACAACAATATGGACACTAAGAGAGATTTACATTACATAGATCTAATCTACATGGGAAGTAGAAAGTAGAAAAAGACAAGATCTCCTGAGTAAATTGGGAGCATGGGGACCTTGGGGGAGGGTTGAAGGGGGGAAGGGAGAGGCAGGGAGAGGAGCAGAGAAAAATGTAGAGCTCAATAAATATCAAAAAAGCCCCCCCCCAAAAAAAGATCTCCACGGGTTCTCCCAGAGAAGCCCCACTCCTTCAGCTGGGAATGTCCCTGGTATCCTATGCCTTCTCTCACCTTCTCAGGCTCCACTGACTTCTAAGACTGTGGGGGGACAGAAGTGAGGGGAAAGATGGGGCCCTGAACAGAGTGGGAGGCTCATCAAGGCAGAGCTAGCCCGAGCCGAGTCTGAGATGTGTACCTGGTTCTGGTAGTGTGCCCGTAGGCACACCACTGGACTTTCAGCTTCTCCATCTGAGAAACTGGAGTGTTGGTATGAGTTTTTTAATGAGGTAATGAATACATGTGCTTGATAGGTGGTGGGTGTGCAGTAGTCAGTGCTGTTAGTTTTCATAGCTCTGCCTGACTGTGTTTCCTATGTGTCTAGAGCCTGAGAGTCCTGGAAACCAGTCCCTGGCTATGTTTGCTCTGTTTCCACAGTGTCTTAAGTCACTCGTAACAAAAATACAACTTGTTTTAAATTGTTTGTTCCCTTGGTCCTTTCAAGGATTATTTGTCTAAAACAATGATTGTTTAAGATCCTTTGTGACCGCTTTACAGGCCCTAAGGCTATGTAGAAGTTTCTGAACTAGTGTTTCCATTCCAGATCCGCCGATGGCATAATCAGGGGCTGCCTCTCGGTCAGTACTCAACTGAAAATGCCATCTTGATGAAGAGTACCCAGCAGTGGCCACTGGTGATTGACCCACACAAGCAAGCACTCCACTGGATCCGTCAGATGGAAGGGCCCTGGCTGCAAGAGATTTCCGCTGAAGACAGCAGTTACCCCCAAATGCTTAAAAACGCCATGCAAGTGGGAGCCTGTGTCCTCTTGCAGGTATTTTGGATGAAGTCTCCTGATTCCTTCTTTTTCTTCTTTCTATTGCCTCCCTTATGTGCAATGAACATAAAGGGAGAAGTTTTAAGTGTCCAGGATCTTTGTTAAAAAATGTATACATAATTACATTTACATGTGTGTACTGTATATGTGTACACATGCACATAGCTTAGTGCTCTTACACCTGTCTTTATCTGATGGTATCAACTATGTCTTTTCAACTGATTTATTTAAGATGATTTTTTTATTTGTATCTGTTGGACTTTTTCAGAACGTCCCTGAAGCATTCCCTCCCAGCTTGAAGGCAATTCTAAAGAAGGATATTTGCCAGAAAAGAGGGCAATATTACATCAGAATCAATGGTGCTGAGATTGAATACAATGAAAAGTTCAGGTGACATCTCTCATAGTGAAATCCAGTCCTGTGTTTTAGTTTTTAGGATAAGGAACATCGCATCGTCCTGAAGAGTGGGATCTTGAGGAAAAAGCAGTTGTATCATGAACATTCCATTGGGTTTCATGGGTTGTGGCTGTCACCCATTTTCAGAGAGTGAGTTTGATCCATGTTGTCAGCCTGTATCTGATGGGGGCTGTGGCCAGAGAGCCTGGCCCACTTAGTCCAGAGGAGTTTGGTTTAATCCCCTTGACCAACACCAACGGAGGCACGATAAACTTTGGCCACTTTACAAAACAAAAACCAAGCTGCGAGTGGTGGCTCAGCCGGTGCTTGCTGTGAAAGCACAAGCACCCGGGTCCGGAACACGCGTGTGTAAAGGGTGACACACCCTTGTAGTCAGCTCAGGGAAGCCAGAGACGAGCCAATCCCTAGAGTTCAGTGGTCTGTCATCCTCGCCAACTGAGAGATGCTGTCTTAGAAAGTAAGGTGGAGAGCATTTGAAGAAAATACCTGAAGTGAGTCTTTAGACATGCACATATAAATTCATATTTAAAATTCAGAACAAGAAAATTTTGCCCAAGGAGGTAGAAAGTACTAGGAGGAAAATGGAATCCTTAACAGCGAAGACTTCTTCACCTCGGATGAGCTCATGGAGGACTTGACAGCTGACATCCAGTCCACCAAAGCCACTGGGGCAAGAGGACTTAGAGGTCCTTTGTCTCTTGAATTCAGACAGAATTCAAGACAAATTGTGTGGGAAACAGCAAGGGTGATATTTGGAGAGAAATTTATTCTGGATTCCTGGGTGAGACACAAGAGGCAGGATTCAAGCAGATAGCAAGAGCAGGTTACAAAGCTGCATCATCATGAAGTATCCTTATATAGGGGCTCATCTAGGTCACCCACTCATCCCATCACAGGGGGTTCATGTGCCTCCATAACTTTGAGAAAGAAGCAAGGAGCCAGAACAGGATCTAGTGGCCCTGATGTTTCTGGTCCCTGACCAGGACAGAAGTGCCATGAGAACCAAGGCCACTCCTGACTTCTAGCCAAGGACAAGAATCAGAACTGCTCATTTTTGAGGTCCCTGTCCCCAAACTTAACTGCCCGGCAGGCTTCTCTACTGTTCTCTCAGCTGCCCAGAATCTGAGGCTCCAGTAGGAAGCTACCTCCTCCCTCCAGGCAACTTCATGAAGGGCTATTTTGTGGGAACATTTGATGGCCACAGAAACACAGTTCCTGGGAAAGCCTTTGGGCTGTGTGAGAGCATTGTCTCTTTGTGGGCACAGCCATAGTAACTGTGGCCAAGTGATTCCCAGAAAGGATGGCTCACAGAGGGTGGAGAGAGGATGCTGTTTTAAAGACAGACTTGGGGACAGATCTCTACTCTCTCTGACCAAGCCTCAGCTTCACCTTTTAAAAATGGCCCTCATCTTAGTGGCTATGAAAACAAAACCTAGAAACTCATTCTTTCTGCTCTAAACCACCGCCATCCCTCCTGCCCTGCCAACCCCATGACCTGGCTGCCTTTCTGCCAGAAAGCCTAGTAACTCCAAACCCCCATTGCCTTACACCCTCAGCATGGAAACCATTCTTCACCATGATTTAGTGGCGCTGAAACTCTATGACCATTTGTGTTTACCCTGGGCTTAGGCTTAAATCTAGTAAGAATATAACTCATGGTGGTTTTAAAGTATTAAACACAGACTTATTCACATAGTATAAACCAGGGCACAGAACTGAAAAATGAATTTTCACTTCCAGAAATATACAGTGTAGCATGGAGGGCCTGGTTGGTTTCTATCCTCCCAACAGGTCCCACAGTCATTAGGTCCCAAAGAATCACACAGAAGGTCTACATAGGTTATAAACTGATTGGCCAATTAACTCAGGCTAAGTATTAGTTCTTATAAGTTATATTAACCCATTATTCTTATCTATGTTAGCCACATGGCTCAGTACCTTTTTCAGTGGGGCAGGTCACATCCTGCTTCTTCAGTGGTCTGGGCAGGAGTACCCAGGAATGGGCTTCCTCCTTCCCAGCATTCTCCTGTTCTCCTCGCCCCGCCTCTACTTCCTGTCTGGTTGACCTGCCTATACTTCCTGCCTGGCCAATCAGTGTTTATTTAAAATATGATTGACAGAATACAGACAATTATCCCGCATCAATACAGTTTATAGTATTTAAACATTTGGTGTCATGTCATTCATTCTTCTGCTATTCTTTGAATAACTGGTGTCCTTCTCACTTTTAGGCTGTACTTGTCTACAGAACTAGACAACCCCCACTTTCTTCCGTCAGTTTATAACTTCGTTACTATTATCAACTTCACGGTAACATTCCAGGGCTTGCAAGATCAGCTCTTATCTACAGTAGTAAGTCATGAAGTTCCTCATTTGGAAAACCAACGTGCCCAGTTATTAGAGAGTATTTCCCTTGATGCTATAACTCTGGAGGAACTGGAGGATAAAACATTGACCTTACTCCAGAAAACTGAAGGTGAGAAAGATACTGAGTGTGATCGGGAGACTTAAATGAAAGAAAGAAGAAAAAACCATAAGGTTATTTTCTGGAACTGGTACCAAAAATGCCAAGGTTCTATTACTACCAGATAACCAGTTGGGATGGGTGAGTCCCACCCGTTTCTAAATTTCACATTGTGAATTTTGATGTCCCTCAGTGTCCATGTTTGATTAGCTTTTTCTATACCCATTTGACCAACAAACACTGCTCCTAAAATTTTAAGCCAATCTCGGGGGCTTGTTAACTCCTCTCAGCACTGTGTTCACACAACAGGCACCTTCCGTCTGCTTAATGCAGCGCTGATTGCAGACACCAGGTCACCAAGTGTTGATCCTAAAGGACCTTTTACAGAGAAACAATCACATGACTATTAAACATCACATTAAAATATGGTATCTATGGGAAAAGAAGTCAAAATTGTTTTCCTCCTCCTGGAAGATAACTAAGAATATTTTTATAGCAATAAACATAAGTTTATGCTAACTTCCTCCTGACTCACACTGATATAACTGCCCCTAAATCAACTGGGACAAAACATAGTTTATCTGACCCTAAATGGTCTCTGTGTTTTAATTTGTGTCTCATTAGGAAGCATTGTCTCTCAAATACATTAGTTCTCAAGGTTACATACAGAAATTCTCTATAAACTTATTGCACTTATTTCTCTTTTTAATATAAATATCAGTGAGGACTGTACACACTTAATTGACCCTGAACTTCACAGACAGGCTCTGGCTTCTATTGGCTTCTTTGTTTGGCTTTTTTAAAAGAAGGGCCTTTCTAAGTAGCCGAGGCTGGCCCTGAGGGGGGCATTTCTTATGCCTTAGCTGCCAGAGTCCTGGGATTGGAATCTGGCAGCACCACACCCAGGTGGATTTACTTTTAATATTCACTGCTGTTACTGTTTGTCCAGAAGTCATGGCCTGGAGTAAAAGCCTGGTGTTACCAGGAGGCTGGAGAGATGACCCCGAAGAGAAGAACACTGGCTGCTCTTCAAAGGGTCTGGGTTTGGTTCCTAGCACTGCCCTGGCGGCTCACAACCACCTGTAACTCCAGTTCCAAGGGATCTGGTGCCCCATGTGGTACACAGACATACATGCAGGCAAAGCATCATACATGTAAAATAAAAATAGAATTTAAAAACGAAACTTATGAATAGTAGTAAGTACAGCTACAACATTTTGTGTCTCATAATGTCATGTCAGGGTTTTTTTCTTCTTTTTTTTTTTAACCCTAAAGATCCTTCACAAATATATTATGGCTTCCAGTTTTGTATTTTTGTGGAATTCCTGAGTGTGCAAATGAGTGGATCACTCATTGTATCTTTATCTTTTTTGTGTGCCTTTTCTTGGGCTCTTTTCTTTCTGTTTTGTCCTATTGTAACATGTTTATATTTTATTTTATTGTTATCCCTTAAAAGCCAATTTGTTTTTTAATGAGAGACAAAAAGAGGGTACATTCAGATGGGAGGGGAGATGGCAAGGATCTGGGAGGAGTAGAGGGAGGCGAGATCGTAATCAGGATATATTATATGAAGAATATCTGTTTTCAAGAAAAGAAAAAAATGAAATAAAAAGTAAAGAAAAAAACAAAATTTGCCAGAGTTTGAAGTACTTCTCGGTACTATGCAGTGTACATCAAGGTGCCAGCTGACCCAACAAGATTCAGGGGTAGAGACGCCTCATTTTATGAACCACTCAGAAGAAACAAGTGAAAATAGTTTAATGCCCACCAGAGAAATACCTACTTCTATTATGCCTTTGATATTTATGCCCTACTGGGTTTTTGCCCTGTTAGAGGATGAGATAGTTTTAGCTGCTAACATTTACTAAAAATGATTTTCAATGAAAACCATTCCTTTTAAAGATTTTATTTTATTTTGTAATTACGTGGATTTGGGTTGTGCACAGGTGCCTACAGAGCCCAGAAAAGGGCGTCAGATCCCCTGGAGCTGGAGGGATAGGGAGATTTGAGCCACCCAGTGCTTAAGTTAGGAATGAGACATGAGTACTGAGAACAGAACTTGGGAACTCTGCAAGAGCAATGCATGCTCTTAACCAATGAGCCATCTCTCTGGCACCCATAATTGATCATACAAATATAACTGAAAAGGCCAGGTATGGTGACACATTCTTTAGTCCCAGCACTTGGGAGACAGTGGCATTCAGGTCTCTGTGAGTGTGAGACCAGCCTACATAGCAAGACTTGGTCTCAGGAAAGGGGTGGAGGAGAAAGAAAGAAAGAAAGAAAGAAAGAAAGAAAGAAAGAAAGAAAGAAAGAAAGAAAGAAAGGAGGGAGGGAGGGAGGGAGGGAGGAATGAGAGAGATGAAAGAAAAGGGAGAGAGGGAAGAAAGAAGGAAGGAAGGAAAGTTTATAGTGAAATCTTAGCGCTCCCTTGAAATATTTGAAGTGGGAAGAATTTCTGTCTCTCTTAACATGGTGCTTGTTCAAAAGAAGAGTTGCAGTCTGATAACAGGAAGAATGATCCCCACTAGTCAAACAAAGTAACAGAGTGTATTACATGAAATAAAAGTATGCTTGCTTTTGTGGGTGGGGCTAGGGATCAAACCCAGGGTCTTGTGCATGCAGGTAAACACTCCAACCACTGAGCTACATCCCCAACCTCTGTGTGTGTGGATGTGTGTGTGTGTGTCTGTCTGTCTGTCTGTCTGCCTGCCTATCTGCCTGTGTCTGTGTATATATGTCTGTCTGTGGGAGTGGGTGTGTGTATAAAGTCAAACGTATTCTTTATGATGGAATTGTTACTTATTCCTGTGATGAAAATAGAATTCCCAAACAGAATTAAGAAAATGGAGTGGGAAGTGGGGCCTGCATACTGTCAACCCTGCTTCTTGGAAATATGATTAGCCTGGAGACTGGAGAGATTGCTCAGCGGTTAAGAGCACTCACTAACTGCTCTTCCAGTGGACCCAGGTTCAAGTCCCAGCACCCACATGGCAGCTCATAACTGTCTGTAACTCCAAGATCTGACACCCTTGCACAAAAATAAGTGCAGAAAACCACCAATGTACATAAAGTAGGAATAGATAAATTATTTTTAAAAAAAGAAATTTTATTAATCATTTTTAAACTATCTGAGTGACCCTTCCCTAGAGTTCATGCCCGCATTTCAGTCTGCCTTTACTTTTTCTGGGCTCCTCTTTTTCTCCTAAGCCTAATGTTTTAGTCTAAATTAAAATTTCTTAATAAAACTTCCAACTGTGCTTTACAATTAAAAGAAAAAGAACCTACCTGGACAAAAAAACCGACAAGAAGCCACAGTAAAAACTCTTGCAGTGCCCAAAGCGGGAAACAGCTACTTCCCATTTCAAAGGTTTTTGTTTAAATTCATGTTTTGTTTGTTTTTAGGAAGTGTATTAGATGATGAAGAAATCGTAGAAACCCTAAGAAAATCCAAAATGACTTCAAATGAAATTTCCAAACGTATCAAAGAAACAGAGAAAGCAGAACGTGAAATTGGAGCAACTCGCGAGAACTACCTCCCCATAGCCACACGGGGCGCCCTGCTCTACTTCGTGCTGAGCAGCCTCACGCAGGTGGAGTACATGTACCAATTTTCCCTGCAGTGGTTCCGGCAGGTTTTCGTTTTCTCTACAGTTTCCAAAACCAAAGAACAAAAGCCCAATTGGCAAACGGACGAAACAGCTCAGGAAAAAGCCGATGAGATAAGTGTCTCAAGTCAACAGAATCTGGAAAGTGGGAGAAATCCCTTGACCAAGAATACTAAACATGCAATCGATGTGCTGACAAGAAACGTGTTTAGGGTAAGCCATCCTTATACCACGAATTTTCCCTGCCCTGCCTCTTGGGCTCCTGTAACTGTTGTCGTTTCTGTAGGTGGTCTCTTCAGCTCTATTTAATGAGCATAAACTCTGCTTCTCCTTCCGGCTTTGCACCACAATCATGAGAGATAATGCCAGCAAAACTCTGATGGCCGATGACATAGGATTTCTACCAGAAGAAGAATGGAACATCTTTTTATATTCTGGCATTTTGATAAATATTAAAAATATACTACTATCCAAGCCTCGACTGAATAGTAAGTAAAAAATAATTTCTCTGGATATGATTTAAAAACAAACCCTGAAATATGTTTCCTTGTAAAATACAAAAAGATTTTGAGATTTACTTCTGCATTTAAGGTCAGGTTCCATGTCAGCCTCACTAATGTATGAACACACAGCCATCAGGTTCTTCATGTGCTTGTTTGTGAGGAAACATTTCACTACACAGTCAGGCTAGCCCAGAACTCGTGACCCTCCCCAGTCATTTCTGAGTGAGTGAATGAATAAATAAATCACAGCCAGTTAAATTATGGGGGGCCTAGTGTGAAGCAGGCTATCTAGTGGTGGTGAAGAGGGATACACACATTGGTTACGATGCCATCTGCAGTGGTGGTGAAGAGGGACACACACATTGGTTACGATGCCATCTGCAGTGGTGGTGAAGAGGGACACACACATTGGTTACGATGCCATCTATCGTGGTGGTGCATAATACTGAGCTCTGTGCTGAAAATAGTTTAAATGATCAGTTTGGTTATGGAAGAAACAACATAACAAAACTTACCTAGTTAATGTGTCTGTCTATTTGTTGTGGTGCTGGGAACAGAGCTCGTGGCCTCGTGTATGCTAGACAAGCGTCCTATTGAGTCTCCAGCCCTTCTAGCTGATTTTATATGAAGTGGCTCTTTGCTCAACAACAAATACTTGCTAATTATCTATTCTGTAATGAGTCGTTTGAAGGTAAAGGATTTCTCTCTCCTATGACCATTTCCCCTTCTCCATTAGGTATATTTGAAATACGTAGAAAGGAGCATCTTCAGTGGGTGTCGGACCTGAGGTGGAAGCAGTGCCAGTACATCAGCAGCCAGATGGAGCCGTTCTCCCTCCTCTGCAAATCGCTCCTGTCAAATAAGTGGCAGTGGAACGCCTTTAGGGACACTAAGGCTGTGTACTCTCTAATGGGCACACCCTTCTCCCCAGAAGGGGTTTCACCTCAGGAAAGTCACAGATCACCAGAGGAGGGTAGGGACCTGAGTGCTTTAACCTAACCCTAACGAATGTGTGTTTGCATGTGTAAATTTTCAGTGTGTAAAGGTAGGTCACGGGAGGCATGCCGAGCACTTGAAGGCAACGGTAGGCAGATCTCTTGAATTCAAGGCTACTCTAGTCTGTAGGACAGCCAGGGCTACACAGAGAAACCTTATCTCAAAAAAGGAAAAAGGAAAAAAAAAGGTAGGTCACAACAAATGGAAAGAAGGAGCATTGATAAGATCCGTGTGGCATGCTTGAGTCAGTGCAAGGAAGTGGTTTTTTTTTTTTCAATTTCACTGTTCTAGGTGCCAGTCTGAGTTCTGAACTTTGGAAACATTAAATAGATCAGCATATCATTATAGCACACTGGTTCTGAACCTTATTTCTGAGGGAGCTTGTAGCACAAATTCTAACTGGTCTTAATAATAAAAACAAATATTAGGGGTGAAAGCTGAGAGATCAGAGAAGCAAAGCAGCCAGCCACTAGAGAGACCTTTATCTCTATCAATGCTCAGACTGAAGGGTTGATCCTGTCTCTACGAATCCTCAGACTGCATCCTCAGACTGCAGACCGCATCTGAACTCCTGTCTCCTCCCACCTCACATTCGTCTCTGTGCCCAGCCATATCACTCCTGTCTCCACCTCCCTCGTGCTGGCATTAAAGGCGTGGGATCACCTTTGTGTGAGCTTTGTTTATCGTTTAGACAGATTCGGTCTTATGTAACCCAGGGTGGTCTTGAACTCACATATCTCCCAAATTCTAGGATTAAAGGTGTGCCCCACCACTGCCTGGTCTCTATGGCTAACTAGTGGCTTAGCTTAGTTCTGTTCTTCAGGCAAGCTTAATTTGTTAGATTATAAACAAAATATCACCACAGGAGTCTGCACAGGTTCCTCATTTTATATAACTGACGTGTTCTAAAAGTTACAAAGGAGCTGGACATACAGCCAGTGGGAGAGCACTTGCTCAACATGGCAAAGCCCTGGGCTCAATCCCCAGGACCACAAACAGAAAAAGATAACCATGAAAAACAGTAAGCCCAGGGATCTTTCTATTTGTTGGGTTTTTTGTTTTTTTTTTTTCAAGACAGGGTTTCACTGGGTAGCCCTGGTTGTCCTGAACTCAGTCTGTCATCTGCCTTCCTCTGCCTCCCAAGTGCTGGCATTAGAGATGTGCACCACCACTGCACAGCACAAACAGAACTTTTAAGGGCTGCCATTTTGTCATATTCGCTCTTTTTCTCTTTTCTGCTTTGAACTCTGCTCCCCATTTTTCTTGCCCTTTTCACTATGACACCCCCACTTGGGACACAGCCAAGCTTGTTTCCTGCCACATATTTCTACATTTTTGCCTGCAGAGTTTTGTCATAATGTACCATAATGTAGTCCAATAACATCAATATTCTTACACATACTTCCCCTCTGTCAGAAAGAGAATTCCGGAAGTGGAAACGTTGGTCAGAGGAAACAATTTCCATGTGAGATGTCCCTGCCAGGTTAATTTCTTTTAAAAAAAAAAAAAAGTCTAAATTATGTATTTTCACCAGCAGTGTGCATGCCCAGTCTTTTTAATTTTTTTTAATTGTCTTTAATTAAGTGTCTGGGTGTGAAGGCTTGTACATGTGAGTGCAGTCACCCACAGAGGCCAGAGATAGTGTGTGTCCCTGAAGCTGAAGCTAATAGGTGCTTATGAGTCGCCTGATGTGGGTACTGGCATTCAAACTGGGGCTTTCTGGAAGAGAATGTGTGCTCTTAATTACTGAGCCGTCTCTCCGGTTCACCTGCCCGTTTCCTATTAGAAGACTTGATCTTTTTTGATTTGTACCAACCTGAAAAGTTCAAAATACTTCCATTTCAATTGCCATATTAACACGTACTTTTTAAAGGGTTAGTGATGATTTGATTTGCCTATTCATACATATACTTAACTCATTTTTAAAATAAATTGCCTATCTCCTTGTTGGTTATTTATAAGAATACTATTAGTGTAGATAATTCATTTTGTATATTTTTTTCTAAATCTGTTCATTATTATTGGCTGATAGAATATGTACTATACAGGTAGTAAGATGTTTATGCCATCAGTTGTGTCTCTTTTTCTACCTCCTTGCTTTTCTACTTCTAAAGAAGCTGCCCCCTTCATCTATACAGTTTTATTCATGGATCACTGTTATTTTTTTGCATTTATCACTAATATGTCTGTAATTCCCTATGATATTTTAATGTAAGACAAAAGTCAGTAATTTTGATGTAAAGGAACTCTCAGCTAACCCTTCTTGTAATGTGAGGATCTTTTACTTTGCAAACCACTTAAAATTTATCACTTGCGACTGAACTTACACATACCATGGGTTCTTTTCAAATCAGAATTTTAACACGTTTAAAAAATAATTTTTATAACCCAAGTTATATGCAAAGTTAGACATTGGGGAAATGCCAGGGAAGCAATGTTCTTAGGAACAACAGCAGCTATGGCTGGAAGGAAGGCCTGGAGGGCATCTCACTTCTCAAGCAAGACTCTGTCACCATGGAGAAGAGGAGTCAGTATGAAAAAAAAAAATAAAAAACTGTGTAAGTTCTCAAAACCATGGCAATCCTATTTGAGCTTCTGTGGGTTCTCATTTCCCATCTGTTTTGGGTGTTGAATAGAAATCTCTTTTGTATACACTGAAACTCACTTGAGAGAGCAGGTGCTGAGGGCCTGCCTGTGTCCCCTGCCTCTCATTTCCTTCAGCTCTTGCAGCTCCATCACTTCATCCCTAGCCTCATCCCTCCCTACTCACCCTCATCATTTGGGCTGATATCTGCTTCATGATGAATGGTGGTGACGGCCCAAGTCCTAAGAATAACACCTACTTATTTAGCCAACCATGTTTCTTTTCATAATGCCGTAACTTAAGTTCGTATTGTAACATATTTTAGTGGCACAGCTGCCTGGTTATTAATTCCAGTCTCTTTCTCTTGATGGTATCTAGCTGAACTTCTGAATGAAAATGATGAAATGTTTAACCCTATAAGTTTTCCTTGGGAAAAACTCACTCCGTTTCAAAGACTTATTTTGGTAAGATGCGTTAAGACAAAATATTGTGATTCCTAATATTTTAAGTAAGTTTATTGATAGTTTGAACCCCTCAAAATTAAAATTTTATAAGCAAAATGTGCTGACTTCTGCAAGCTATGACGTACTGAACCTCAGTGTAGAGGAAGGGACCTGCATTCCACCCTAATGCTTTGTCTCCTGGTGGCAGCGCTGCCCCTCATCCATCCTCTGTAGACAAGATGAAGCCTTGAGGGATGGACCTTAGCTGCCTCGAGCCACCATTGTCTCCCTGCTCTTTTGAGATCTTCCCTGACTACAAGCTTATTTTCTCCTCCGTGCTAAAATTACAAGAACAGACCCAGTCCTTTAGGGAGAAGGCAACAGCTGCCCGATCTCGCTATGATAGGTAGGTAATGTGTCTGATTCTTGGTTCAATGTCCAGAAGGCATATGGTTGACTCATAGCTAACTCACATCCACCAAAGTGACATTTACAAAGGCAGAATTTTACACAACTGAAAAACTTCCTGTTTCTCAGTTGCTTTAGAATCTGGTTTGGGGTTTGGGAGATTCGGGATGGGATTAGGTGTGTATTAGTCAAATGTGTTAAGGTAGCAAAATGCCTAAAATGATCAACCTCTAAGGCTTATTTGTGCTCAATTTGGGGGGGGGGGTTCAGCCCATGGTTGGTAGACAGGAAAGAGGGCTGTGTTAATCAGCGTTCTCTAGAGTAGCAGACTGCCTAGAGCATTCTCAGACAGTTTCAGATTTGCCTTCCACAAAGGGATGTGAGCTTTCTCAGGACCTATTTCATGGTCATTATGAAAAATGTATCATGTAAGCAGTTTGTCTATAAAGCAGTCTTCACAGGGAAGTTCTGTGCCCCTTATACATGTACTGTATGTGTTTCCAATGTGGTTCACATGTCCACAGCACTCTCCAGACCTTTATTTTGTCACACTTGAACTTACAAACTGTGCCATTGATTTTTGTCTTATAAATGGCAGGATTAATTCTGTTTCAGTTGGGTTATCTTGCATCTTCCAACTCCAAACTATATGGATTCTTCTTGCTCTAGACATGGGCAGCAGAGCAGGAGGAACCCAGGGAAAGTGTTCTTTTTTGGGGTCGAGAGCACAGTGTACACCCAAACCAAGCTCTCATGGAGTGTGGAAGAGCTTTGTAGGAACACAAGATAGCTGGGAAGGGGGAACTGTAATTGTCTTAGTCAGGGTTTCTTTTTTTCTTCTTTTTTGTGGTTTTTCTTTTTTAAAAAAACAAAAAATACCAATCCAAATTCCCACTCCCTCCCTTCCTTCCAGTCCCCTCCCTCTCCCTGCACAGACCGTCCCCCACCCCTCCAACCCTAAAGGAGTGCCATGCACCCCACCCTGTGGAAAGTCCAAGGCCCTCCCTACTAAGTCTAGGTTGAGCAAGGTTTACATCCAAAGAGAATAGGATCCCATGAAGCTGGTATATGCAAGTAGAAACACATCCCAGTGTCACTATCAGTGGCCCCTCAGTCTGCCCCAGCTGTCAACCCCCTTCAGGGGGGCTTGGTTGTTCCCATACTCATTCAAGCAAACTCTCAGTGGATAACTCCTTCATGGTCTTGAATTCCTTGCTCATATTCTCACTCCCTCCACCCTTCAACTGGATCGTGGGAGTTCAGTCCAGTGCTCCGATGTGGGTCATTGCCTCTGTTGTTGGACGAAGGTTCTATGGTGATATTTAAGATAATTATCAGTCTGACTACAGGGTAAGGTCAGTTCAGACACCCTCTCTACTGCTTAGGATCTCAGCTGGGTTCATCCCTGTAGGTTCTTGAGCATTTTTCTAGAGCCAGGTTTCTTGCTAACTCCATAATGGCTCCCTCAATCAAGATATCTCTTTCCTTGCTCTCATCTCTGTCCTTCCTCCATCTTGACCATCCCATTCCCTCAAGTTCTCCTTCACCCCCCCTTCCCACCTCCCCCCAATTAAAAAGTGGAGTCTGAACTAAACAGAGAATTCTCATCAGAAGAATTTCAAATGGCCAAAAGATAATTCGTCCTTAGCTATCAGGGAAATGCAAATCAAAACAACCTTGAGATATCATCTTACACCTGTCAGAATGGCTAAGATCAAAAACACTAATGATAGCTTATGCTGGAGAGGTTGTGGAGCAAGGGGAACACTCCTCCATTGCTGGTGGGAATGCAAACTAGTGCAACCACTTTTTTTGGTTTTTCAAGACAGGATTTCTCTGTAGCTTTGGAGCCTATCCTGGAACTCACTCTGTAGACCAGGCTGGCCTCCAACTCACAGAGATCCACCTGTATATGCCTCCTGAGTGCTGGGGTTAAAGGTGTGTGCCACCACTGCCCGGCTTAGTCAGGGTTCCTATTGCTGTGAAGAGATACCATTACCACAGCAATTATTATAAAGGAAATCATTTATTGGGGCTTGCTTACAGTTTAGAGGTTTAATCTATCATCATCATGGTGGGACATGATGGTGTGCAGGCAGACATGGTGCTGGAGCTGAGAGTCTTACATCTTGATTGGCAGGCAACAGGTAGTAGTCTGAGCCTAGGAGACCTCAAATCCCACCCCCACGTTGATGTACTTCCTCCAATAAGCCACAACTACTTCAACAAGGCCATTCCCTTTTGGGAGCCATTTTCTTTCAAGCCACCACTCCAACCAATGGAGACACCCCCACTTGTTAAACCTCCCCAACAACACACCAGGAAACTCTGGGTAGAGCCAGAACAGTGATTTTTATTTCATTTTTTACCATTGGGAATAGTCCTCCGAGTAGATTTTAAATTTACCGTGTCTTCTGTTTTATTTTTCAGATTAAAGTTCTTCGGCCGGATCGTTTAGAGAATTCAGTAAGAAAGTTTATAACTGAAAAAATGGGAAGTGAATATATCCATGAGACTACAGTTCATCTGAAAGAATCCTATAAAGAGTCCACTGCTCAAACACCGCTGATCCTCATTCACTCCTATGGTGAGCTATCTGGACAGCGGAGCAATGGTGCAATTCCTAGCAACACATAAACTGAGGGTGGTGGCCCACACCTATAATCCCAGTGCTCATTAAGTGGGACAAGAGGACCATAAATTCAAGGCCATCCTCGGCTTTGAGTTGTTTTAGGCTAGCCTGTGCTACATGACCCTACCTGGAAAAGCACCACCCCAAAAAGGGAATGTGGAGAAATAGATTCTGTGTCCAGATATTCTGTTTAACAGCTTCATGTCCTTCTATCATCTTTGAAAAGAGATTTCAACTTTAAACCATATGAAGGATGAATCTTTCTAAAAATATAAAAGAATCAAGATAAAAAATGCATTAGAGCTAGTTTTCTTGTAGAAAGTATCTTCAAGCACACTAAAAGAAAACAAATTGGACTCACCACTTACATTTATTAACTATTTCCATTAACAGTGATCTTTAAAAGGTCATGTGCCATTCTGCGATGGAATAGGTATAGAGGGTCACATCGATCAGCTCCCAAACCATGATCACTCATATTTGGCTCAGAATAAACCGGCTCTCTAGTGGCTATTTTTAAAGGAGCACAAGGTGACTGTCAGAAGTGAGCTGTGTCCCCCTAACCTGCACACCACACTTCGGCCGCTTGCCTTTGCTCTGTGGGGCCTCAGGATAGCGCCTCCTTCAGTTTTCCTCAGGTTTCCACACTCCCCAAGTCAAACGTGTCTTTAGAATTCACCATCCCCCAACTTGGACTCCACAGGCAGGGGCTTTGTCCAGGGCACCCCCCTCCAGAAGGACTTCTCACCAGATTGTGGTGTACCAGGCTCTGTGCCTGACACCTGTAAAGATGCTGTCTGCTTATTGGAAACTTCCCCCAGCGTGGCAGCAGGCTGCTGGCCAGCCCTCAGGTCAACAGCAGACCAGAGGGAAGGAGACATACCCCTCTCTTTAGGAGATATCTAGGGTTTGACAACACACTTTTCCTAACACACTTTTGCTGCCAAAACCTGTAGACAAAGTCTCCATGACCATACCTAGTTTCGTGTTTTTTAAACATGACGTTGTAACTGGGTTAGCAGCTTCATCAGCCACTAGAGGACAAAGGGACGTGTGGGGACAGGCGTGACAAGAGGCCAGCTGTGTCTCAGATCATGGGCAGTTACCATTCCCAGATGTTGGGAAACTTGCATCACAGGCCAGCAAGTGGCAGAGACAAAACTTTGAACTGTAGGCTTTCATTCCCAAACCCGAGTCATTCTGCTGCTCTGTCGTCTCCCACCGCCCCCTCAGTAAGTGCAGGACTGCATTTGCTGAGGGAACTAAGTGAGCTTACAGGTTTGGGCACCTCTCCATGTTGTCATACAGGGATTGACCTCAACAATATCCTCCTGAGATTCGCACAAGAGTTAAAAGGAACGACCCCACAGGTGACCATGATTTCCCTGGGCCGAGGCCAGGCAGCCAAAGCGGAAGAGCTCATTTTTAAGGCAGTGGGCAAAAAGCACCAGTGGGTCTTCCTCCAGAACTGCCACCTTGCAGCATCCTTCATGCCAAGACTCGGCACTATCATAGAGTCGTAAGTTTCACGTTTGTCTGTCTGGGAGCAAATGAATTATCCACTATGCAAAGTCACACAGCAAAGAGCAATGCCTTCTGTGCGCAGCAAAGAGGAAGCACAGTGCTGGGCCACTAGAGAACGTGCAGCTGCCCTGAACGCTGTCCTGAGAGCACACTGGCTTTTCTTTCCTTCCTTCTAAACACCTGTGTAGACTGTATCTTCCATCTTATTTAGTATTTGCTCATGTATAATCTATGACATGGTTCTTAGTATTTTACATGACTCCAACACAGCAAAGCACAGGACCTCAGGTCCAGCCCACAGCAGCATTTTCCGTCATGGCCTATGTGTACCCTGCTCCAACCTTCCCCAGCCAGCATGGCTTCAAGGCTGTACTCCCCGCCTCTACGCTGACTCGCTTGGTGTCCACACACTCAGTCTCCTTGTCTGCTGCATTCTGCAAATCGATTGCTGTAATGATGAGGGAGGGAAAAGCCAGCAATAGGTGAAATTAGAAATGTTTTAATTAAGCCAATTATATTCCACAGGATTTTCCTCCTGTCGTGGTTTACTGTCTTCCTAGTTTATATGGCCAAAAATGTGGAGCAAGAACACAAAAGTCCAATCTTGTCATTCTTGTGCTTTCTGAAGGAATTTCTGTTAAATTGTAATGCCCAACTTAGATTTCTAAAGTCTCTCCTGATACAGTTCGTCTGTTCTCAGACTGTTCCTCTTCTGGCAGTTTAAAAACTGTTAGGGGAAAAAAAGCACATTTTGTGAAATTGCCCAAGATCAGGAGGCAAAGATTAATCAGTATTAATGACATTAATAGATGCAGACTTTGGGCTGGGCAGTCTTTGTGCCACATCTTGCATTATTCATTTAAAATACTTGCAGGGCATCTGCTCTTTGCCACTGCCAGCCTAGGCCCTGGAGACATAGCACACCCAGATAAAGACTGTAGTGTTCAGAGGCCCATAAGCTGCAGAGGATGCTCCACTAGCAGAGAACAGTACTCTCAGGAGTAGCTGCTCAACAGAAATCGGCACCATGTTGTGCTTTGCTGTTTGTTTTGTTGTTTTTCTTTTCTTTCTTTTTTTTTTGAGAGAGAGAGAGAAAACATGAAGCTGGGTGGAAAAGGAGGTGAGGAGGATCCAAGAGGAGTTATAAGAAAAGAAAAGATGTAGTCAAACTATATTGTAAGAAATTCTCAAAAATAACATTTTTAAATGGCTATTTAAAAATGAAAGATTCCTGGGAAGGGAAATAGAAGAGATCTCCGTGTAAACTTGGGAAGGGGGCATGGGAACTGGAGGGAGTGGATTGGGAGAACTGGGGACAGAGGCAGGTTGGGAGCAGGACTGAGGGGGAAAGTAACAAAAGAGATATCTTGATGGGGGTAGTAGGGGACATTTCAGGGTTAGGGGGAAACCTGGTGCCAGGGAAACTCCCAGGAATCCACAGGATGACCCCAGCTAAGACTCCTAACAACAGTGGAGAGGGTGCCTGAACTGGTCATCTACTGTCATCAGATTGGTGACTACCCTAATTGTCATCAGAGAGCCTTTACCCAGTAACTGATGGAAGCAGGTGCAGAGATCCACAGCCAGCACTGGGCTGAGCTCCGGGAGTCCTGAAGAGAGAGATGAGGGATTGTACAAGCCAGGCGTCAAGGTCATGATGGAGGAACCCACAGAAACAGTTGACCTGAGCTTGTGGCAAAACGTGGACTCTGAACCAACAGTTAGGGAGCCTGCATGGGACCAATCTAGGCATGTGTGTGACAGCTGTGTAGCTTGGTCTGTTTATAAGGCTTCTAGAAGCGAGATCAGGACCTGTCCCTGGCATTTAGCTGGCTTTTGGGAAACTGTTCTCCATGATGGATTACCTCTCTAGCCTTTATGCAGAGGGAAGAGCTGAGTCCTAACTCAACCTGAAGCACCATGCTTTGCTCAAAAGCCCATGGAAGGCCTGCCCCAAGGGAATGGAGGAGAAATTGTGGTCAGTATGTAAAATGGAAAAAATGTTAATAAAATAAAATTAAAAAGAGAAATATTTCTCTATTTAGGTGCTAAATAAATACATGCATAGTATGTTACTGAGGAGGAAAAATACCAAGCTAGAAATAATGTGTACAGTATAATATTTTTATTTAAAAATAAAAGGGGAATCAAAAGAAGAAAAAGAAAACATTTAGTAGAATTACAGGTTATTTGGGTTATTTTCATTTTTCTGTTTCATTTTGTATTTCAATGGTTGTTTTGCTTTTTATTATTTTTTACTTATTCTATAAAATTTTATTATGTGTGTGGTGTATATGAGCACATGCCACATGTGTCATATATATGTGAGCTCATGTGTATGTATATGCATGCTGCAGCACACATGGCAGTCAGAAGACAGCTTTCAAAGCCAATTTTCTGCTTCCAGCACGTGGGTCCTGGGGATGACACTCAAGTTGTCAGGCTCGATGGCAGAGACTTTATTAACCATATTATTTAAACATTTTAGAAGTAATTTTAGATTTGCATTACATGAACAATATGACTCCCTCTTCACCTTTTTTCCTGGTTCTCATTCTTTTGGTCAGTCTACCACTGCTCCTAATTTACATAGACTTTTTTTTCTGAGTTGTTTGGAAGTTAACTACAGACACAATGTCACTCGTCCCTCGATGCCTCGCTGTGCTTTGGCCATCTAATCAGCAGAGCTACTTTCTCACGGTAACTTCCATAGTCAGGACTCTCCATTTAGGTCCCAATACAGTGGTTTCTGTTGCATGTCTGTCTCTTTTTTTTTTTTTAAGATTTATTTATTTATTATGTATACAGTGTTCTGTTTGTCTGCATGCTTGCTGGCCAGAAGAGGGCACCAGATCTCATTATAGATGGCTGTGAGCCACCATGTGGTTGCTGGGAATTGAACTCAGGACCTCTGGAAGAGCAGTCAGTGCTCTTAACCTCTGAGCCATCTCTCCAGCCCGCATGTCTGTCTCTTTATAGTCTCCCTTAGAAGGGTGGAGCTCCTCAGTCTGTCTCTCTCTTTCCATCTCCGACGGCTTTGAGAGACCCCTGTGTCGTGACTGTCCTGCAGCGGTATCCACTCTGCAGCCTACAGGCTGTGTGCACGCGGGGCTGTGATGAATGTTTCTGTCACAAGATAGCAAACTTACAATATTATGATGGGCTTTCGGGTTTTGTTTGTTTGGTGGCTTGGTTGTTTTGGCAATGCTTTTGGTAACTCAATCTCGAGCATGAGCTTCATCAACAACACTGTCACACTATAATGTCAAAAGCTGGACGTACTCGAGTTCTCCACTTGAGCTCGCTTGCTGTTTCCTCATGTGCAGTGTACGGCTTTCTGCAGACATGAAGATGGTGAATTGCTAGACCTTTGCAGTGTAGCTTGTCAACAGGTATACAATGTCACTCTGCAGTGTTCCTGGTGATGCTGAATTGGATCATGTAATTATAGTATCTGCCACTCATTGAAACTTTCAGAACTTTTCTATAAATTAAATGGTCCCCAATAGTTTCCCATGATAATTTGTGACTGAATTATTACTACCCAATTTGCCAAATAATAGTTTTTTAACTGCTCCCTTTTACTCTCTGCTTCTGTCCCCAGTACCTCACACACAGAAAAAGATGGCAGGCCACCATCCGGTCCACTGATTCATTTACATCTTCATATCAATGTGGCTGTTGTCCCCCGTACTCATTTGACGGAGCCAGGACCTACTGTCATTTACTTTGCTGTTCAGTTGTCCCAGGTCTGACCTGGAACTCACCCCACCCCACCCTGGCCTTTTGAGACAGCGATATAAACAAGGCTGATCTTGAACTTGTAACCCCTGATTCCCTCCCAAGTGGAGGCATGCACTGCCACCCCTGGCTTTCACATAGGTTGTGTTTTATAAGTTTTCTCAAGTTTCTGTACTGAGTATTTATGACTTTTTTTTTTTACTTAAGGGAAATAGAAATGGATGAATCTTATACGGTTCTGTGTGTACCATCAAAGCCCTCGTGGTGAGTGGCAGCTCTGGCATTGAAATGATGTATAAGGTCACAGCAACATTAAAATGTTCTGACTCTAAGAAGATAGTGCACACATCTTTAATATTCACATTCTTTTATTTTGCAGATTTAGTAATCCAGATATGACATTAGACCCTGACTTTAGGCTTTGGTTGAGCTCAAAATCATATGGTTCTTTCCCAATTCCTATTCTTCAGAAGGGTGTGAAGGTAAGAACAAACAGGCAGGGTTTCAGTGTTGATTGGCAAGCCCTGCTTGACTGTAGAGCATCGGCACTCACTATTCTAAATCAAGAAGAGCACTCACGGTGCACTCAGGTCAGCTTTGGCGAGGTGGGGCGGGTGCTACCATAGTGTGTAGACCTGCGTTCAATAATGCTTCTCAAAGAGGACACTCTGCTTTCAGCTGCTGTAAACCAAGACACACACATTTGTATAGCTTTTTCTTTCCCACCTTCTACTTTTTCCCCTCAAGACACCATCTTGCTATGTTGCCCAGGCTGGCCTTGAACTCCTGAGCTCAAATGACCCCCAACCTCAGCTTCTTGGGTATGCGCCACTACAGCCAACTACATGGTATTTCCTTATTTCTATTCCTCTCAACCACTTTATGGTTAGTTAACTCTCTGGAAAGTTCTCCAGAAGGCAAACAAACTATTTGCTAAAATAACCTTAATTGTGGGTTATGTCTGACCTCTGAAACCCAACATGAAGACTCAGTTAATCCTGTCAAAGGCCCAACTGCCTATAGACTTTGCACGACGAGAAACCAATGAAGACACAGGCAGAACACACTTAGCCAGGCTGATTCCCAAAACTGGTGACACCTCCCTGCAACACTGCTCCCTAGTGTTTCCCTTCTCCCAGGGCCACTTCCCAACAGCCCTGCCCTGGAGCAGACAGAGAAATCTGAGACTTTCTGCTGTAACTTAAGATGCCCTGTTTACTTCCCCAAGACCCGTCTGACTATGACCTCAAGTGGCCTTTTTCCTTTGGCCAGGAGGAAAAATTGGGAGGCAGTAGTAAGAAAGAGGGACATAGAATTTCAAGAACCTTTGTTTTGACCAGGTCCATTGCTCTAGTCTAGTTCCACTTTAAGAGTCTTATCAATCAAGCTTGGCACAGTGGTGCATGCCTTTAACCCTAATGGCAGGGAGACAAAGCAGGAGGTGGGTCTCTATAAGTCGAGGCCAGTCTGGTTTATATCTCCAAAGGGAGTTCCAGGCCTGTCTCAAAACAAAACAATGGTCAGAAACCTTCCTCCTTCCCAAAATGATGCACTTACATCTCTAAGGAAAAGTATCCCTATTTCTGTAACTCAGGAGGGGAAGAGGGGTTACCATGGCAGCCATCTGTCTGCTCTAGTAACGTCCTGGAGCCCCATCACGCACAGGCACATATGACTCCCACTGCATTGCCCCTGATGTGAACACACAAGAACTGACATGAGCCGCACATAAGGAATAAGTCTGATTTTGAATCTAGAAATCTCGGGTTCATGCACACACATATACTCATCCATATAATGCATCTGCATAGCCACACAGTATTTATGTGCTGTG
This sequence comes from Ondatra zibethicus, assembly GCA_004026605.1. Classification (NCBI taxonomy): domain Eukaryota; kingdom Metazoa; phylum Chordata; class Mammalia; order Rodentia; family Cricetidae; genus Ondatra; species Ondatra zibethicus. Next base: position 33,794 of record PVIU01005383.1, on the reverse strand, counting down.
TACCATAAGAATCACCCAAGCTGCTTCATTTGCCAATGCTTATATATATAAACTCTGGAAGCAGGTACCCATTATAAGATCCTGGTTATCTCAGACTAGCATCCACACACACATAATAAAACCCTTGCAATTAATCATCCCAGCCACTCCAGCAGAGCAGACAGCAGCTTGGATTCTCAAGGCAATCAGAACCTGGTCATGCAAAGTCACCACTCTCTCTTTCAGTGTTACTGGCTGTGTCTGTTGGCTTAGTTAGTGTTCTGTTTCCTGTGGCTTGGCTCCCTGTGTGTGCTGCCTGGCTGGGGTCTAGCAGCTCCTTTCCCTAACCACAGCTTAGAAACCGCTGACGTAGCTCACTGACAAACTCCAAAGTTCTGTCCTTCCCAAACACTATGCTTGGGGTCACAGCAACAGGTATCATTCCGGTGCTATGGTTTATGTTTCAAATGTGAATTAGACAGACCTCTATAAGTTCAAGGCCAGCCTCATCTATGTAGTAAGATCTGTATCAGCCAAGGCTGCAGACTCAAACCACGCCTCAAAAATAAAATAGGAATAGAATGTGATACAGAATCCGAAATGATCCTTTTACAGAGGTGTTCAAAAGTCAAAAGAATAGCCTAGGCTTGGACTTGACCGTGGTTCTTGGAAATAGCTGTCAGCCATGTGCGTCACTGGTGCTGTGGAAAGGGGCCCCTCCAGGGTGTGTTCCCATCTATAGCCACTTGGTGTTTTCACTCTCTTTTCAAGATTGCCGTGGAGCCTCCCCAGGGATTGAAAAGCAATTTACTTCAAATGTTTGGATATGGCGGGAGCGGAGAAGTAACAGAAGAGATATTTGATAAAAATGACTGTGGACCATGGTGGAAAAAGATTCTATTCAGCCTCTGCTTTTTCAACGCCGTGATCAACGAGAGGAAAGTGTACGGAACACTAGGCTGGAACGTCCCTTACAAATTCAGTCCTTCAGACTTGGAGGTGAGCATGGGCTCCAGAAGGCAGGCAGTAGCTAGCACCAGAGAGACGCAAGCTGAGCTAAGCTAGTATGTGTCTCCGCGGGGCAAGGCGCGGGGCAAGGCGTTAACCTGGTGGGAAGGAAATGCACTGTGTAACTAGGAAATGAGGACTGTCAAGTCAGTTTTCTAGAATGCACTAGCAACCCCACCGCTCAGGATATACACGACAAGTCAGATAACCCAAGGGCATGGAGGGGAGCAAACCTCAGTACCTACCCAGAGAGTCATTACAAGATGCAAGTCAACAGCCTGGAGAGATGGCTCAGCGGTTAGGAACACTGGCTGCTCTTCCAGAGGACCCAGGTTCAGTTCCCAGCATCTATGTAAGAGCTTACATGTAACTAAAGTTCCAGGGGATCTGATACCCTCTTCTGGCCTCTGTGTACATTAGGCACACTTGTGGTACACAGATACATAGGTAAAATACCCATACACATGAATAAAAATAAAGATATCTTTAAAAAAAAGTTGCAACTCAGTTGAATATAAGTGAAACATTTTGGTCAGCTCCTGACATGTAAATCACTATAAAACATCTCAATATTAATTCAAAACAAGGATTACCCTGAGTCACTTGGCTGGGCAACTTAATAGTCTTCTTTAATTATTATCCTTTTTAGAGCACCTTCCTTCTACTGTGCTTTTTGGCAGGATGTTTTCTTTTATGTTGTTGTTTTGCTTTTTGTTTTTTTTTCAAGACAGGGTTTCCCTCCGTAACCTTGGCTGACCAGGAACTCACTAGGTAGACCAGGCTGATCTCAAACTCACAGAGAGCTACCTGCCTCTGCTTCCTGAGTACTAGGATTCAAGGCATACACCACCACCACCAGCCAGCCTGGACATTTTCTTTATTGCTAACTAAAAGAAACGAACAATAATGTCTGCTTAAACATTTTCAAAGTTGCTGGGCAGTAGTGGTGCACGCCTTTGATCCCAGTATTCAGGAGGCAGAGGCAGGCAAATCTCTGAGTTTGAGAACAGCCTTGTCTACAGAGCAAATTCCAGGACAACCATGGCTACACAGAGAAACCCTGTCTCAAAAAACCAAACAACAAAAATTCCCAAGTTAGTTTTCTTGCAGTTGAGTTTCTAATGTAGAATACTTCACCTTTCTGGATTCTTTTTTCTTATTTGTTTGTTTGGGTTTTTTGTTTTATTCTTGGGGGGTTGGTTGTTTTCTAGGAAAGTCTTGATTCTACCTATATCAGTAGGCCCACCTGGGCAGGAGGCCTTCTGTTCTTTTGTGTCTTATCTCTGTGTCCATCAGGCATTTCTACCTTCCCAAGAAGTCACATGCATGTAGTAAAGCTCATTATTTCTGGGATTAGCCAAGAATATAAAGTAAAACAGCTGCACACTGGAGATCTGCCAAAGAGTGTGAGCACGGGGCGCTCCTATCCACGCCTGTTCAAGGACCAGGGCAGACAATGCACTATGGGAAGTTCCTGCACTGTGCATCAGAGAACTGAGTGGGGAAATAATTACCTTCCACTCATCTGAATAGAGAAATGAATTTAAGAAGAAACGGAGACAGTGTGCCTTTTTTCCTCCCGGTGCTAGGGACCAGATCCAGATCTCATACATGATGAGTGTCATCCTAAGACACAGTGCTGTACCCAGCCCAGTATGTCTTAGATCTAACAAAGAAGAAAACTGAAAAGGAATAACAACTTGAGAAAACTAAGAGAAAAAGTAAGGTAAAATAAATAATAAATGAAGCAAGATGAAGACTGTTATCACGTGTTGTATTAACTGTAGTATGCACAGGGTCCTGGACCTGGTCCCTAGCACTTCAATGGATAATGTACTTCCATTACTTCTTTTCTTTTATCTGCATTTATTTTATGCTGAATTTATTCCCATGCCATAAGTTTTCATTTCTCCAGTTTTTTCTGGGATGTCTTTTTCTTCTGTGCACCCTCCTCTTCTGACTTTGGAACAGTTTGTTCCTGTTCAGTGGGGACCATTTAAGGGTGGCCGGGAAGCTCAGGTGGCCGTGAACTCTGTAAATTCGTCAGCACATCTTAGGTGCTTTCCTTACCTGGATGTGCTCAATGCCTAGAGAATCTACATCTAAGCCCTTTGGTTCAGCATTACTTTCTGCATTTTTTTAAGCACGTGCAACAAAAATTCGGCACTCATTTTTGGCCACCAACCCTGTGTCCATCCCCACTGTCTGGCCTGGGTGCACCTACCAATGCCCCACACTGGAAGGGCGCACATGGCCTCTTTAAAGTGACATCATTCAGATATTAGGTGGCTTTCCGGATAGGCACATCCTTGAAGGCCTGGGCAGTTTCACAGGGGTGCTTAACGTGGACACAAAGATTTGGATCTCTTGATTTACATGATTTTGTAGGTTTTCTGGGTCAAGAGAATAGCAAACTATCTTCACAGGTCACCTCAGGCCACTTAGAAAATGATTTATGTGTCTTGAAAGCCTTATTACACTACTGAAAAGAAGTTAAAAGAGGTTTACTGGGAATAGAGAATTGGTAAAATGGCTAGGTAAAAATGTAAATATAGGGCTGGAGAGATGGCTCAGTGGTTAAGAGCATTGCCTGCTCTTCCAAAGGTCCTGAGTTCAATTACCGGCAACCACATGGTGGCTCACAACCATCTGTAATGAGGTCTGGTGCCCTCTTCTGGTCTGCAGACATAATACACACAGACAGAATATTGTATACATAATAAATAAATAAATATTTAAAAAATGTAAATATATAGTTTTTCTCTAGCCAGAAAAAAAAAACAGAATAGCAGTGATAAAAAAAATTTGGAACTATACAGGAACAAAATTAATAAGAAATTTACAGGTCCTGCATAAAGAGCATTATAAATTAGGGAGAAAAGGAACAACATTCTTGATCATTTAAAATGCTGAAAGTCTTGGGACAGCTTTGCATGGTCAGCACACTAACTGTCCCCAGTTTCCAGATAGGAGCAGAGCCATGAGCACTTGGGAAATTTGCCCAGGTTACACAGTAGGTGGCAGAGAGTGCCATTCCCCTTTTATCTCCCGTTCCCTCTAACCCAGCACACGCCTGTTCTCCAGGGAAGACTTCAGACAGAGCAAACCGTCCATTCTCCCAGTGCTAACTGCCAAATATAATGCTAAGTTACGATTAAACTTAGAAGATATAAAATTGAAAAAAATTCACAAAAAGAAATGTTAAATAAGCTATAAATACACACAAAAATTGTAAAAAGTGAAGGAATTTCCTTCCCCAGACATCAAAATACACAAAAAAATCCACTATCCTGAAGTAAATAGTTTGGCAGAAAAGTTAAGTCAGTGTGACTTGGCAAAAAGCGCAGAAGTAGATCCAATACTCTCTGGATTTCTAAAATTAGCATAACTGTGCAGTTATGGGATTTACTGTATGTGGATGCTTTGCCTGCATGTATGTCTGTGCACCATGTATGGGCCTGGTGCCCAGGGAGGCTGGAACTGGAGTTATAGATGCTTGTGAGCTACCATGTGGGTGCTAGGAATCAAACCTGGGTCCTCAGGAAGAGCAGCCAGTGCTCTTAACCCCTGAGCCATCTCTCCAGCCATCACACCCAGTCCCCAAAATTTACTGCCAGTCAAAGTTCCCTCCAGTACAACTTGTGTCTTTCGACATCTTCCAGCCTCTAAGAAGCACTGTTCTGCCATCGATGAGGTCAGCTCGTTAATATATGACACAGTAGTGTTTCAACAGAGTAAAAAGCCATACTGGTTGCCATAGAAACCAGGTGGTGCATGCCTTTAATCTGGTCGTGCACACCTTTAATCCCAGCCCTAGAGAGAATTATAAAATGGGAGGCGGCAACTCTCAGGCTCAGCTTCATTCTGAGATTCCTGGAGGCAGGATCGCCATTTCAGACTGAGGTAAAGGTAAGAGCCAGCGGCTGGCTGTTTTGTTTTTAGAACCTTCAAGTTGAACCCCAATTTCTCTTTCTGAGTTTTTATTAATTGTGCTTCAAAATGTCTACATGTGCTCCGTATGCAGGTTTTTGTTTTAAAATAATTGCAATAGGGTGCTTGGTTGGATGTGCAGATACGGAACCCACAGAAACAGAGAGCCCACAGTGGGATCACATCTCTAATGGTTTCCGGGGTGAACGCACTAGGATTCACACTGTGGAAGCACGAAAGGGCCCCATCAGAGACAGTCGAGGGCCAATCTGTGTGCACTTGTGGGCATAGGAAAGCCAGGAAACCAGAAAGACACAGAGGGAGAGCCCAGGAGAGCTGAGGACAGCAGACAGCGAGGGTAGGAAGGAGGAGCCAGGAAGGAAGGGAAAGAGGTGGGAATCCATTCATATATGCAAGGTCACACCAAGGTCATTTTCAGGACACCAAGAACCTGCTGTTTTAGTCCTTGGTTGGGGGGGGGGGGCACTTCCTTCTGCATCCTTCTGTGCCCTGGCACCCAGTGCCCTGTGCAGGTCTGTTTGAGCAGCAACCATGATTACAGAGGCTATAGCTCAGCCACAGCTTAGCCACTGTTGGGGGAAAAACACGTATCCTAAGACTTTACTCTTCTCTGTTCCTGGCTGGCTGGCTGGTTTCCCAGCACTGGGGACCAAACCCTAGGCCTTGCACATCCTAGACTCTTCCAGTAAGCTGTATCCCCGGAATCTTTTTTATTATTGTCATTTTATGTATATGGCTGTATTGCCTTGTGTGTACGTCTGTGGATCAGATCCCCTGGAACTGGAGTTACAGACAGTTGTGAGCCACCACGTAGGTGCTGGGAGTGGAACCCAGATCCCCTGGAAGAGCAGCCTGTGCTCCTCATCACTGAGCCATCTCTTCAGCTCCCCAAGTCCCCTTCTATTGAGTCAGGGTCTTACTAAGTTGCCCAAGTTGGCCTTGAATTTATACTTCTCCTGCCTCAGCCTCATAAGTAATTAAGACTAGAGGACTGTACTTCTGACCCTGCTCTGTTTCAGAGAGAAACTGGCCACTCGAGAGTTGTTGGTATAATGTGAAATGTCAGTTTAACTAAAAACACATGCAGAGCTAACAAGGCGCAGTGGCCTTCCACAGGTTTCCATAAGGGTGCTGGGAAATGTCCTCCCTGGACGGTCAGAAGTTCCATGGAAGGAGCTGAACTACCTCATTGCAGAAGTGACCTATGGTGGCCACGTGACTGATAAATGGGACAAGCGATGTCTGACGACCCTTTTCAACAAATTCTGTAGCCCTGAAGTGCTGAAGGCTAACTTCAGTTTCTCTAGTGATGAGGTAAGAAACGAGTATGTATTCTTAATTATGCCTAATCAGGTTTTGCTGGATCCTTTATGTCTTCAACCAAATGGTTACTTGAGACCCTTTCATTACCATTCAGAACCAAACTAACTTCCCATTGGTCTATTTTTTTGTTTGTTTTTGTTTTTGTGTTTTTTGAGACAGGGTTTATCTGTGTAGCCCTGGCTGTCCTAGAACTCACTCTGTAGACCAGGCTAGGCTCAAACTCACAGAGATCTGCCTGCCTCTGCCTCAGAGTGCTGGGATTAAAGGTGTGCACCACCCCCTAACTTGCCATTATTCTATTAAGTGCCAATGAATAAAAAGAATGGTAAGGAAATGGTATGTGCCCTCGGAGGACCTCGAATACTATACACAAAGCACAAGGAGGCCGGAGCAAGCAGCACATACAGACCACAGCGTCCACGCCAGTCAACGTGCATGTGTTTCCCACAGGGTGGAATGCACACGCCACCAGTATGAGGCAAAGCTGACGTGCAGGAACTCTGTCTCCCACAAGCATCCGAGGTAGAAAACTCCAGATCTCACTGTTCACCCCCTCTCCTCACCCCCTTAGCATCTGTCCTCCATGCAGGCCTCCACCTTGTGGGCAGAGCACCGGGCTAGACACCGGTAGTTGTGCTCTGTAGAATGCTTGCTACCGAGGAAACAGCTCTGTGACCTCTGACCCGCAGGGAGGGGAGTGCCGAGAGGTAAGCAGACAACAGAAGAGGAGAGGGATGAGGCTCTGCATCAGACCTGGGCCTGGTGCCATCGAGAGGGGTAGAGGTCATACCCAGGTGGTCTGCCTAGAGTCTTGGGAATACAGAGATAAACGAAGTGATATTTGAGGGGAAACTCATTTGTAAAGCACCAAAAAAATAAAAATGTGTATTAACAGCCTGTTGATGACACCAGCCAATAAAAGAGAGCAGCATTACAGACCACGTGGTGCAGGCCAGGCAATGTGCAACTGTTTCTGATTGGGTACTGAAAGCCTGTTTGCTTTTAAAGCTGTAAAGGAACATTTAAATTAAGTTTAGATTCTTTCTTAATTCTTTTTACATTCAAACTAAATATGTGAATGTCATCGGCCCCCATAAGCTCAGAGGGAGTGGCACTATTGGGAGGTCTACCTTGTTGAAGCAGGTGTGCCACTGTCAGGGCAGGCTTTGAGGTCTCTTTTGCTTAAGCTTGGCTCAGTGTCACAGTCCACTTCCTGTTGCCTTCTGATCAAGATGTCACCACCACGTCTGCCCATACACTGCCATGCTCATCATGATGATAATGGACTGGACCTCTGAACTGTAAGAAAGCCACCCTTATTAAATGTTTCCTTTATAAGAGTTGTCATGGTCATGGTGTCTATTTACAACAATAGAAATCCTAAAATAGAAGTTAGTACCAGTCACTGGGGGATTGCTATGATAGGCCTGACCATGTTTTTGTTTGGAGGAATATGGACTTTGGGGCTTTAGGTTAGGAAAGCAGTGGAACGCTTTAATCACTGCTTAATGGATCATACTAGCAGGAGCATGGAAGACAGTGTGCTGAGTGTGACTTGAACTATTGGGGGTTGGCTCACAAGATTCCAGAGCAAAAGAATTTTAGTATATTGCCTAGAGACTGTTCTTGTGATGCTTTCCTGAAGAATATGGCTGATTTTTGCCCTTGTCTGATAAGTCTGCCTGATACGAAAGTGAAGAGTTTTGGATTTTGTTGGCAGAAGAAATCTTAAAACAGCCTAGTGTAGACTCTGTTGTGTTGTTATTAGTGGTAACTCTAATGAAGATGTATAATGAAAAAGTGCAAGCTGAGCAAATAAAAATACAAATGTACAGATTAAGAAAAGGAGCACCAGGAAGTGGAATAGAGCTAAATCTTGTGTTCAAGGAGATAAACAGATTAATAAATGGAATAACGGGAGTGATGACCTTAGGGCAAGATCTCACCCAACTAATTCCAACTAAAGAAAAGCTTAGAGCTGGATATGGTGGGGCATACATTTAATCCAGCACTTAGAAAGCAGAGGCTGGCAGATCTCAAGTTTGAGGCCAGCCTGGTCTAGAGATCTAGTTTCAGGACAGCAAAGGACAGTGAAGGACAGAAAGCTGGTGAAGATGTGACTGAACAAGGGAGCCATGTTCCAGCCCCAGGAAGTGCAGAATTTGGCAGCTTCAGCCATGTGGTTCTGGAGTTAAAGACAGAAGAAAAGGGGTATGGAGTATACCTCCAAGACTAAGGAAAGTCGCTGAGGCCAAGTCATGTGTCAGAGGTGTCCCTGGATGGAGGTCTACAGAGACCACTGAGTGAAGCTATAAAGGTGAAGCCTGGATTACCTTGGGGACCCCAAGATGTTGGAGATGCCAGAGCCATGGGATACCTGCCAAGGAGAGCTGCTAACAGGGAGTGGAACCAGCCCAAGAGAAAGAAGTGTGTTGCAGTCAACAGAGCTGAACAGAGTTGGAGATCTGAGGAGCATTTTTTTTTTTTTTGGTTTTTTCTCGAGGCAAGGTTTCTTTGTAGCTTTGGTGCCTGTCCTGGAACTTGCTCTTATAGACCAGTCTGGCCTCAAACTCACAGAGATCCTCCTGCCTCTGCCTCCAGAGTGCTGGGATTAAAGGCATACACCACCACCACCCAGCTTTGAGCATGTTGACATCAGTCATGGAGATACAGTTTGGAGCTTGGTTTTCAGTATTACTTTAGTACAATATTTCCTCATTATGCTCCCTTCCCTATGTTTTAGAATGGTAATGTATATCTTGTGCCATTATATGTTAGAAGTATGTGACCTGCTTTTTGATTTTGATTTTATAGGGGATTATAGTTAAAAGATTACATAAATCTCAGAAGAGACTTTAAACTTTGGACTCTTAAACATTGTTGAGACTGTGAAAGACTTTGGGGACTTTTGAAGTTGGACTAAATGCATTTTACATTATGGATGTTGTTACAACAAGCTTATGGGGGCTGGGGATGGAATGTGGTAGCTTGAATGTAATTGACCCTGATAAGTTCATAGGGAGTGGCACTATTGGGTGAAGTGGCCTTGTTGAAGGAAGTGTCACTGTGGGGGCAGGCTTTGAGGTCTCTTTTGCTAAAGCTTCAGTGTTGCAGTCTACTTCCTGTTGCATTCTGATCAAGATGTAGCCAGTACTATGTCTGTTTGCACACCACCATGCTCCTCTCTGCAATGTTCCCCACCATGATGATAATGGACTGAACCTCTGAGCTGTAGGCGAGCCACCCTAATGAAATATTTTCCTTTATAAGAGTTACCATGGTCAGCAATAGAAACTCTAAGACAATCCTCAAGTCAGTCCCTAAGATAAAAATATCCCTGAAAACCTTTAAAACTGCTCAATAACTATAGTATGTCGGCTTCTGTATGTAGACTTGCACTGAATGAGTGTAAGTGAACAGGAGATAAAACAATATGTATATTATTTTATATATATATAGTTTGTTTATATATGTAGTTTATATATAGAGAGTTTTTCATTGCAACATACCACGCTAACAAAAATGTATTTCTGAAATCTTAACATTTCAATTGTTTTAAAACCCTGAAACTTTTATGACCATTCCAACTTGCCAATCTATCCTATGCACTGTAATAATCTTAGTTTCTTTCGCTGATAATATCTTTATCAGTGACTTTGTTCTCTAGTATGTCCTGTGGCCTTCACCGGGTCTTTAGTGAAAGCTGTTACCACCAGCCTCCTGACCATATTAAATAATATGTTTCTCTTCCTGGTCACTGATCATTCATTCTTAATATCTGTATTAGACAGATGCCTATAATTTGACAAATGCCTATAATGGTAAAAAGCAGCTGTGCTGCTTTGGGCCTGTTTCGGTACAGAACATCCTGACGGGAGGATGGCGGGGGAGGCTGCTCACTGGTGGCAGCCAGGAGACAAAGATGGGCAGAGTAGGCATCCCAGCATCTCCATCAGTGACACACCATAGCGCTCTAACTTCCTCCCTACTTAACAGACTCATCATCTCCCACAGCACAGCTAGTCACCACCTTCTAACACGCAAGGCCTTGGCCTCCTCACATGGCTTCTGCAGGTCACACTAAAGGCCCTGTGCTTCCGTTACCTGTGGGTATGTTTCATCAAGGCAATAGGTTAGCACTCCCTAATCCTTAAACCACCTCCCCTTTCCCAACAACGTATGAGTGTTATACGGTTTGCAATGGAGTGGCTCCAAGTATTGCTTTTAATAGACTGTCTGTACCATATAGAAATAGGAGCCTTTTGCGTAGAAGGTTGTGGGGAGTTACTACCTCCATGCGATGGCTGTAGGAGATGTCTTACTCGTGTAAAACTAACAAAGCATCTCACCTTTCAGGTGTACCAGCCAGTGCCCAGCTCTGCAAGCTTACAGGACTGCATACACATTATCCAATCCTTGCCTGATGACGACTCTCCCGAAATCTTGGGGATACACCCCAAGGCCACACACACCTGCAGTGAGATCAAGTCTCAGAAGTTCATTGAAAATCTCATCACCATGCAGCCAAAAGCTGCTCCTGTCAACCTCATGCTCAAGTAAGAGATACAGGGAGCTGCTGTTATTAGCCGGGGAGTGCCAGGTAAAATCTTGATAAACAAGTACGATTTGCATGATAGAGAAAACTAAGTCATCCATGTTGCAGAGGCTTTCCTCTGCACACCCACTCACCTGCACTCATGTGTGCATGCACATGCACATTGCACACGCACACACATACACACCAAGAATACAGGAGTTAATAAATATTCGTTGGATGGGTGACTGAAATGGACCTGGTGAGTTGTCTTCTAAGTGAATTTGGTTTGGGGTTTTTTTTTTTTTTGGTTTTTTTTTTTTTTTTTTTTTGGCTCTGGTTTGGGTTTGGTTTTTCAAGACAGGTCTCTCTGTAATAGCCCTGACTGTCCTGGAACTCACTTTGTAGACGAGGCCAGCCTCGAACTCACAGAGACCCGTCTGCCTCTGCTCCCTGAGTGCTGGGATTAAAGGTGTGCGCCACATTGCCAAGCTTTAAATGAATTGGTTTAAATGTGAAAGGTGCACCTTTGCTTCTCAGGAGGAACAGCCAGCCCCCACGGTGACAGACAGGGCTGTGAGCTCAAGAGAAACCTGCCTGGACTTGGAGCCCCTGTGAATGACAGCTTTGCTTGCTGTGCTCAGTGTCACGCCGCTCCAGTGTCCTTACCTGTAAAGTGGGTAGAAATACCCGTCTGCCCTTTGAGGCTGCTGTAAGGTCTAAATGGTGTCATACATGTACCCCAGATTCAAGCCTCCTCCCTCAAAACTATAAAATCAAGTGTGTCCATGCTAGAGCTGCGTCTGGAGCCCTCAGTGTTTTGAGGGCAAAGGGTAGATCCACTCTCCATTTTTAGACATCACCCAGGCGCTGTCTCCAGGGAGCTTAAGGACCAGACCATGGTATGCTCACTTTTTCCTCTAACTTCCTCATCAGACCTTTGCTCAAATCCTCGCTCTGTCGTGTTACTTTGTAAATATGGGGAAGCCAATCACTACTCTGCCCAAGGCCCCTCATCTCTGAATCAAGACAGTAATGTTGTCTACTTCATGGGGTCTCCCTGAGAGTCCACAGATTTCCCTCCTTGGTTTTAGTTTTTCAATTTCTAGGTTTGGCATATCTTAACAACCACCATTCAAGGCCTCTCAATAGTGTTGCGTCCCATTTGGAGACTTGATCAAACATTTCAAATAGATAAATATTTGTTATAAAGCTGGCACCCTTCTGTTGTCTGTCTGCCAGGCCTTCTCAAGGCCACCAGTCATTTTTATAAATCTAATAATCTTAAATTCATTTGTTCTCTTATTTATATGGATTTAGCAGGATTTCAGTTTAAATTGTTTCTCTGGTCTCTTTTTTAAATGGAGGATTAGCTTCACCTCTCAAGTTTAAGAGGCCCCGTTCTCGTGACTATCACAGAAATTCATGAGCTGCAAAGTTGGCTCAGTTTATCAAGGGTTGCTGTGCAAGCACAAGGGCCTGTGTTCAGACTCCCAGGCCCCACAGAAAAGCCAGGCTCATATCCATCACCCAAGTGCTAGTAAGTGGAGACAGGTGGGTCCTGGCGCTTGCTGGCTAGCTAGCCTTGCCGAGATGGTGAGATCCTGGTTCACTGAGAGACCTTGTTTCAACAGATAAATAAGGCGGAGAGATTACTGAGATAAAAGCCATCTCAGCATCAGCCTCTCACCTCCAAATATGTCTACACAAGCAAGTTCACCTGCGCATATACACACTCACATGTACACACACACTCACATATGTTGTAGAATAACCTGTTGACAGAGGTTTCTGTCCCACCCAGTCTTGCAGCCATTCAGTCCCAAAGAAACACAGAGGTCTACATTAATTACAAACTGTTTGGCCTATTAGCTCAGGCTTCTTATTAACTCTTACATCTTATATTAGCCCATAATTCTTGTCTGTGTTGGCCATGTGGCTTGGTACCTTTTATCAGCAAGGCCTTCTCATCTTCTCATCCTGCTTCCTCTGTGTTTGGCAAACTGAACCTTTCCTCGTCCCAGAATTCTCCTGTTCTGGTCGCCCCACCTATACTTCCTGCCTGGCTACTGGCCAATCAGCATTTTATTAAATTAATACAAGTGACAAGTCTTTACATAGTACAAGACCATAGTACAAGTTCTACAGCAATAACCTTTTTGTACACTGTGAACATTTGTCACTGGGACTAGTTTCATAAAAAGCCAAATGGCAAATAGGCAGGATAGAGAGGGTAGAAAGAATGCTGGGGAGGAGAAGGGCAGAGATACAGAGAGCCGCCAGTCAGACAGAGGAAGCAGGAAAGCAGAATGAGCAGTGCAGAATAAAGGTAATAAAGCCATAAGGCAGAGAGTAAATTAATAGAAATGGGTTATTTTAAGTTGTAGGAGCTAGTTAGAAACAAGCCTAAACTATTGGCCAAATTTTCATAATTAGTAATAAGTCTCCATGTGGTTATTTGGGAGCTGGCAGGCAGAACAGAAAAATCTGTCTACACACACACACACACACACACGCACACCATATTCTAGATAATAACATTTCCTTAGCACAAAATTATCTTTTCTATAATTTTTCCCATGGAATTACTTCTTGCTGGAAACATGAGTAGGACACTCAAAACTCTGTAACTGTCGAGACAATTGCTCCACAAGTCTATGCAGGGTGGCCCCATTACCCACATCCCCGGGTGCTAACTACATATTCTCTAATACCAAAAGACTGAGTTTACATTTCTTTGGCTGTTAAAATACATATTTTTCCATGTGTCTCCAAACCAGTTGGAATTCTATATTCCATTATAGTGTTCTTATTATCTCTTGGATCATGACTAATTCAGATGATATCAGAATGTTTCCTGGCTTTGGCACATGGGTTTTGCTACTTGATTCATCATCCAGTCTTGTTTACTAACAAAATAGACATAGTTCCAAGTGCCACTTTACTAGAAGTGAGTGTATACCATCTGCTTCATAGCAGAAAATTGCACATATGGAGAAGGATATATGCCCAAGAGAAACTATCCAGATGTTCCCAGAGCAGCAGGTGGAATGTCCTTTAGATACCACACTTCTGATGACACCTGTCAAGCTAGTAGCAATACACCAATAGAAGATGGCGTGATTGTGATGGAATCGTGCACCTTTTCCTGGGGAGGTGTAAACAAATGTCCATTTGTTCAGACAGGGCACTGACAACACAGCACAGAAACAATTTCTCCCAAATCTAGCTTAATCAGTGGGTTCACTGAAGTTATGGGTTACAGGCTACTTATTGGAGAATAGATGAATCAAAAACATCTATGTCACCAAAAAGTCCACCCTAGCATAGGTGGCAACTCCTAAAAACTTGCAGGTAGCTTGTCTCCAGTCTCTCCCACCCAGCAAGAGCTTATTCTGATATAACCTTGTAGGGAGCCTTGTGAATCTTCTAAGTTTCAGGAAGTTCCTGAGACTTATGACTTACTTTACTCCCTGGGCCTTCTAAAGTTTAGTTCATTTCCTCAGTATGAAGGAATCTTTCTCTAGAAAGGAGTGTTCAATTTGAAAGAAATAGTTATACAATAAGAATACACTAACGAGAATCTTAAACATGCTTCGTAGTGTCTCCTCATGTAGATAAAGAGGCCATAAGTCCTCCAATCATATTGCTCAAACATGGAAACTCCTTTGTCTGTGAAACAACACTGGGAGACCTTTTACATTCAATATAATCGAGACTTTTTGACTTTTGAAATTACTTGAAGCTACCTTGGATGGCTGCTGAGAAATCAAAGCAAAAGTCAAAAGAATGGCATAGAAAATCCATGTCCTCTGTGACTTGTAAGGTGGCCCAGAAGCAGTGCTATTGAGCTAGCAGGCCATGCAGTGTCAGGTTATCAGCTGCTTTCAAAGATGGAATTCATTTGGCTAAATGAAAAGAAACGTCATGGGGGCTGGAGAGATGGCTCAGTGGTTAAGAGCACTGACTGCTCTTCCAGAGGTCCTGAGTTCAATTCCCAGCAACCACATGGTGGCTGTATTAAGAGCTGGTGCCCTCTTCTGCAGGCATATATGCAGGCAGAACACTGTATACACAATAAATAAATAAATAAATAAATTTAAAAAAAAAAAACAAAAAGAAAAGAAAAAAGAAAAGAAACTTCAGTGTTAGGTGAAAAACTGGCCCATACTGGTGAGCAAAGGGAGCCCGAAGGAGTGTAGCTGTCCCCTGCTCACCCGTCTGCCCTGTGCTCTTTAATTTCTGACCCTGCCTTCTCATCTTTGGAAGTATTTCAAAACATCCCTCTGTTGCAGGGGAGGGCCCACTGTTTGTTCCAGCCGCCCGGCTAACTTACACCCAAAATAACCACACAGAAACTGTATTAATTAAAACACTGCTTGGCCATTAGCTCTAACTTTTTATAGGCTAACTCTTACATCTTAATTTAACTGGGGCTGGAGAGATGGCTCAGAGGTTAAGAGCACTGGCTGCTCTTCCAGAGGTCCTGAGTTCAATTCCCAGCAACCACATGGTGGCTCACAACCATCTATAATGAGATCTGGCTCCCTCTTCTGGCCTTCAGACAGAATGCTGTATACATAATAAATAAATCTTATTTTAAAAAACCCATTTTTATTAATCTATGTATTGCCACGTGGCTGTGGCTTATTGGAGATTTTAATTGGTGTCCATCTCCGGCAGAGGACCTATGGCTTTTCTGACTCTGCTCTTCTTCCTCCCAGCATTTAGTTTTGTATTTTCTGCCTATCTAAGTTCTGCCCTATTAACTAGGCCAAGGCAGTTTCTTTATTCATTAACCAATGAAAGCAACACACAACAGAAAGAACTCCTACACCATCCCTCCAGCCAGGTTGCTCCCACAGTACCCCCCCCCCGCCACATCCATCACTGCTCCTGTCACACCCAGAGCTCATGGGTAAGCACAGAGGAAAGTGGGCTTCTGGGCCTCCCGCATCCTCCTCCTCATTCAGTCTAGGCATATGCCTTTCTGGAGATGGAGTCTGGTTAAAAATAAAGAGTTTTAGAAACAAACCCACATTTCCTCATGAACATGTAAGTTACAGGACAGTTCTCCCCTCTGTAAAGTGGGGTGAACTCCAGTGTCTCTGGGGTTCAGGTTCACAGCTCTGGGCTCTGTGAAGCTGCTCCCCTTCTGTGGGGTGAAAGCAGAGGGTCTTCCCAGGCAATGGGTCTGTGCCTCATTCTTCACCTGACCCCTTTGCAGTCCGGAGCACAGCAATGACGACCTGGTGATGGAGATCCTATCTGACATAATGATTCAGCTGCCCCTGACAGTGGAGAACGAGGAAGTCTCAGGGCCTGAGAATCAGTGCACATTCAAGTTCATCATGTCAAGTTCAATGTGGGAGAAACTTCAGAGCAATGCTGAAGGTGAGTGGCGGCCCTGGGCTTCTCCTGCTGCAGCCTCATCAGCAAAGACTCTGATCCTGGAGGAAGGTTGAGGGTCTCCCCAGATGTGAGGTGGCACAGAGAGGAAAACAGGGCTGCAGAGTGAGGGAAGAGGAAGTGCAAAGGTCCCAAGACCAAAAGTGAAGCAGCAGCCATCACAGCAGACATAGCATAGAGCTCTGCTGGGGCGGCTGCCCACTGCTGCTCTGCCCACCCTCCGGCCTCCGGGTAGCACTTAGGACAGTGAGATTTAGAAAGGTGCTGTCAGGCCAGCTCTGAGGAGATGTTAAATACCTGGATTGGGAGAATTTTCCAAGTTAAATTTTAACATCCATATTTCCTTTCTTTTATTTTTATTTTTGTGTATATGTTGGTGGGGTATGCAATTGAGTACAGGAGCCCAAGAGGACAAAGGTTTCGGATTCCTTGGAGCTGGAGTTGCACACAGTTGTTAGCCATGACATGGTGCTGGAAATCAAATTCAGGTTCTCTGCAAGAGCAAAGTGCATTTACACGTTCTTAACCACTGAGCCATCTCTCCAGTCCTATAGTCTCTTTCCAAAATTCATTTTGGAGTCAAACGTTGAGCAACAGCTTCCCAAAATGCACAGTGATGTAACAGTCAGTGACAGCACAGGCAACCGTGGTCCCAGTGATCCCTTACTGACTATGTGTTTCAGTTTGGGCAGGCACACTGACCCTGGCACAGCGGGGAAATCCTAGGGTGCATCTCTCAGAAAGCTAAATCTAGTCTTCTGTTCTGCCTGCAAGTTTATATATATATATATATTTTAAAGAGGGTCTCACTGGCTGGTCTGAAACTCGGAGATCTGCCTGAGTTCATGAGAGCCAGAACTAAAGATGTGCACCCCCACATCCAGCTGTTTTACAGGATTCTAGTGGTTTAACAGGTCCAAGGGAGACACATAAATACTGCATGAATTTCAAACTTGGATGCTCATACCTAAAGCTTTCTTTTGGTTTATCTGAGACAGGGTCTCACTATGTAGCTCTAGCTGTCCTGGAACCCACTCTGTACACGAGGCTGGCCTTGAACTCCCATAAATCTGCCTGCCTCTGCCTCTCAAGTGCAAGGATTAAAGGCGTGTGCCACCATCACTGGCTAAAGCTCTCCTGAGACACAGCTGGTGCTTCCTGATTTGCATGTTAGGTGTGGTGACACTTGGTATGGGTCATAACAATAGGCAGGAAGGTTGATTAAAAACACTAAAGTATTTGCTATCTACATGTCTCTAGAAAATGTCTACCAACCATGGTCAAAATACATGGACTTCCTCCAACTTTAATACCCGTGTCCTTCTTTCCCTGTAAACATCACATTTTCCTTTTTTTTTTTTTTTTTAAATTCAGGCCATGATCCCCTTATCCACTGCGTCCTGATAACCTTTCTGAGCCAAGAAATAGAGCGTTTCAATAAGTTATTATCTGTCATACATAAATCTTTAAAGGATCTTCAACTTGCTATAAAAGGAGAGAGCATCCTCACTCAGGATCTGGAGGAGATCTACGACTCTTTCCTTAAAGTCAGGGTGCCCAGGCTGTGGCAGGTAAGCGGCCAGGGTGCCCGGGCTGTGGCAGGTAAGTGGCCAGGGTGCCCAGGCTGTGGCAGGTAAGCGGCCAGGGTGCCCGGGCTGTGGCAGGTAGGCAGCCATGCTTTTTGCCTCGAGCCTGAGAGAAATGTCAGTGCTCCACAATGACCAAGTTAACTGACATGAAGAAATGGTGTGTGACCACTGTGCTGATGCACTTCGGGTCAGATGTGAGTGAATACAACCAGTTAGAAGGCAGTGTGGTAGTTTTGCCCAAATTTATCTTCGAGGAATTTGCCACAAAGCTGTAACAGCATAAATCTGAAAACAGCCTGGCTATCCATAAAGGGGAATCTGGTTACATGAATGAAGGTCTGACCACAAGATGAGGCACGTGTGCACAGCTCACAAAGACCTCCACAAGGTCTTGGTAAAGTTTTGAAAGCGTCAGAAGAATATGGAGGCATATGTTTGCTTAAAAAACATGCATGTGGGGCTGGAGAGATGGCTCAGAGGTTAAGATCACTGACTGCTCTTCCAGAGGTCCTGAGTTCAATTCCCAGCAACCACATGGTGCCTCACAGCCATCTGTAACGAGGTCTGGTGCCCTCTTCTGGCCTGCAGGCATACAAGCAGACAGAATACTGTATACATAATAAATAAATAAATATTTTTAAAAAATAAAGAAATAAAATAAAATCCGTTTCACTCAGATAACTTAGATAACTTTTTTTAAAAAAGTGCATGTGTCTTAGTTTCAAGAAACACAGAAGTTGTAGAAGGAAAAGCAGATCTCAGTTACCTCGAGCAGTGTCTTAATGGGCCGTGTGGGAAGGCATTGGTTTTAATCTTATGTTTTGTAGCATTTCGGTCTGCTATTCTGTCTTATTCATATTTTCAGTTAGTATAAAACTTCAAATGTTTGCAAAGGCTGTAAGCTACATATCCTTAGGGAACGAGAAAGTATCACAAATGGCTGCCACCAACATGAACAGTGCTGGCAGGCGCTGCATGGGTGGACCCTGAAAACTGAGGCTTCCCTATACTCTGTAATCTCAAAAGGCCCCACAGTGTGTGACTCATTGAAACGAGACTCCATAACACACACAGCCCACAGAGTGGCTGCCTCCAGCTGCAGGTAACAGAGAACTAAGTGGCACAGGCAAAAAGACCAGGATGTTTTGGTTGGTTTTTACTTTAGAGATGAAACTAATGCTGAAGGTGACTGCCGTATTGGCTGTCCAACTCAGGAACTATTTATTGAATGTGCACCTCAGATAGGAACCTATGGCTGTGTGAATTGCAGGGTGATACAGTACTTCCAAAAAAAAGTATGCAGAAAAAAATACAAAGAGATTAAAGGCATCAACGACAATGAATACTTTAAAAACTGAATAGCGGAAAGTTGAAATGTGACCTCTGTAGATTTCACACAGGTAGCTGGCAGGACTTCGGAGCTGACAGGATTTCTGGGCTCCTGGGCTCAGTGGCCTTAACAGCTATGGATTGGAAGGGCCCAGGGGGCTTCATGACTGACCAAGAAAGCCAGCTAGGAGAAAGCTGGGCTCGTTGGTGCCAGTGCATTGAGAGCTGGGTCACAGCTGCAGAAGGCTGCGTGGCTGCATGCTGGCTGACACCTGAGCTCAGCTATCTGGTGATGTCAGCTAGGACAAGGGATAAGGTGGAAATGGGAGGTGTGTGGAGCCAGGGGAGTTCTTCAGTAAAGCTACTGAGAACTCCAGGCAGGACTTCATGTAGCCAGCCTGGGAGAAACAGTGAGGCCACCAGGAGTGAGAGCGGAGAGAAGAGGGGGCTGGAAGGGCCAGGCAACAGCTGTCACCTCACCTCAGAGAGCAGAGCCAGTGGGTGGGATCTGAAAGGAAGTTGGCAGGGAGCTGGGTGCCCTAGGCTGGGGTGAGATCAACAGCATAGGAGGCAGGGACCACTGATCTAATGAGGACAGAAGAGGGGATGGGAGGCCATGATCTCCAGCCAGACACCTATACTGTCAAGAGAAGATGGAGGCAGCTGAAGACTACAACCCCACTCCCATCACCCTTGACGTTCGAGAACTTGTTGTGAACGGAATTAGAGACTGGACAGTGGAGGCCGCAAGCAGAAGGGAACACTGAGTTAAGAGGCTGGGCCAGCTCTGCTGGGCTGAAGGCAAGGACCGTCCAGTAGGTGACGCCTGTAACTTGCACCAGGCAGCCTGGGAAGTCCAAGAGGCTAAAACCCAGGGTCCCCATGAAGACAGTGTCCAGAGAAGGGAGAAGAGGGGAGAGGTAAAGGTTGAAGGGTACTAAACTCCCATGAGCAGGACAGGCCCTCATATCCATTAAGGTGATAGGATTTCCTTGGTATTCCTTTTCAGACATCACTGGGTTTTCTGCTAGAAAATGGCATCTCCTGCCAAGGTGTTTCTCCCTGGCAGAAATGTGCCTAGTGATCTCTAGACAAGATTTACAGAAATGACACGCCTCTCCCTCAATTTGCAGAAGAACGCCTACAGGTCCTGCAAGCCCCTGAGCTTCTGGGTGAGCGACCTCATCCAGCGGGTGAACTTCTTCAACACCTGGGCCAAAGTGGCCTACACTGCCATACACCATCGGTAAGAGCAAGAGCCAAAACTGCTTCCCGTCCCTTCCCTGCTTCGGTGGCGCTTAGCAGTTCACCTTACTATATACCACCTCAGTCTCTGAGGGTTCTTTTCTCACCATTTCCTTTTGGGATGATAAAACAGAGACCTCAAAGTTGGGGTCCCATGCAAGGTCTCCTCATGCTGAGAGCTGGAAATACCCAGCATGTGTGTCTTCATGCTATTCCACACCATTTCTAGAAAACTGGCCAGGGAGGCTACGGAATACCGTGTGAAAAACGTAGTTGTGTCTCCCTGACCCCGTTCTCATGGTGGCCCTGTGATGGAGGGAGGGTGCTGGCCTCGTCACCATGCTGTTTCAGAGGGGGTAAGCCACAGCAAGGAAATGGCTGACAAAGTGTCCCAGCTAGAACACAGAAGCGTCGCCATGCAGACTCAGAAGTTCTCTGTCTAGCCTGTGCCCCATGGCACATGAGTGTCAGCCATGGGCAAAGTCTGCAACTCAGAAACAAGTGCTAAGATTCCTCAAGGTCCAGTCAGGCATTTCCAAATCCATGGCTTCCATAATCCACACCCTTCCTTTCCCCTAACTGTGTCCAGTGTCCATCAAAGTATCAAACAAAGGGTGATGTAGGCTGGGGTGGGTAGTGAGGGCTGCAGCCTGGAGGGCTGGCGGAGGCTGCCAGGCCACTCGAGGGGGAACGGCTACTGACTATGCCCTCAGCTGCCCTGCCCTGCCACTGGTGTCTCACCAGGTATATGACATTTGTCACGACCTGGAAACAGCCTGCTACACCAGCCAACCAGAAATCCAGACATCCCACTGACTCTGAGAGCCATTTCATCAAAGGCTTCCCTGCAAGATACTGGCTCCCGGCTTTCTTCTCTCCACATGGTGAGTGCTAGTACCCAGGACACACCCACATCTGGCTCTGGCGCATCTGCATGCAGTTGCTCCACCACTGGGCCTGAAGACAGCACCTGTGCCCCTGTGGGACCTGAGCCTATTCTGCCCCCACCTCTTTTCCTTATCCATCTTCCGCACACCCAAGGCCCCACTAGGCCTTTCTCATCCCTAAGTCACGGGTTCTATGAAATCAAAGATGTAGACCTAAGACTCCTCCCTAAGGCCCACACAAGAGGAAATATTACAGCTCGGACACTCATTTATTAAAAAGAATTGATGGCAAAATGTCTGCTGTGCCCTACCTGTCCAGCACTAATAGCAGGAAAGGTAGCAGCCAGTGGGATATGCCACAGCAGATGAACTCCGCCAGAGCAGGGGCAGGAAGTTGGTTTTTGTTGTTGTTTGCTATTGCATCCCTAGTACCTAATTTGTCCAACACCAGCAAAGCTGGCTGTCAGTCAATACTTGAAGAATGAATGACTTTCCACGTGAGCCTGAGTTAACCCACACTTAGTACACAGAACAGGGAGACCATAACTGAAGCAAAGGGCTCCTAAGGTGAGGCGTGAAGCCTGCTACCAACTAAGTATTACGGAGTGGGCCAGGAGAGAAAGAACAACATTGACACGGTACTACAGGCTGCCAGTCCTGTTCTGTTCATACAGGGTTTGAGGGTTGTTGCTGTAATTATCTGTATGTCCAGCTAGGAAAAACATGGCACAGAGAAGTTAAGCAACTTGCCTGCGGACCTGGAGAGAGGGCTCATCACTCTTAATTCCCAGCACTGACATGGCGTTTCACAACCCCCTGGAACTCCAGTTTCAGGGCACCTAATCTGACCTCTACAGGCTCCAAACACACATGTGGTACACAGACATATATGAAAGCAAAAACATTCACACAAAAAAATTAAAAAAAAAAGATTTTAAAAAGGGGAGAAGAAAGAAATTCACCCAAAGTCGTACAACTGATAGTAGCATGGAGGACTCTGAGGGAACCATCCAGGTGACCAGATTTTGAACTTAGCCTGACAAGGACAGACACAGGCCCACAGACAGCAAACGTGGGGGGAAGCTAGAGATGACTTGTTGCAGTGGAGAGTCAGGGGGCTCACAGACACCCACTGTGACAGGGAACTGGTGATTGGTAGGTCAGAAAGGTTCATGCTTGGTCTTGACCACAGGGAAATCCTTCCTCCAGTCAAAAGCTGATGGTCACTGTAGCAGGGGGTCATGGAACAGGAGGGAAGGGGACAGATAAAAAGAAAGTTAGGAGGCAGAAGCATCTAGCCTCCCTGTTTGAGATGATGGGGTAGAGAAGAGGCAGAGCTCTGTAGGATTCAAGGCCTCCCCTGGGAACACAAGGAGAGGCCCACAGACCCCATGAAAGAATTATCCTCACATAGGTTGACTTTGTCCTTTGTCCGTACCCTCCCTCTATGGTACATGGGACAAAATTGCAACAGACAGATTAGCAAGCCCAGAATAAGAGAAACTTCCTCTTCCCCTGCTTGTCAGTATGACATGGTCGGAGGAAGTCCGGCACCCTGGGTCGCATGCTCACCCGTCTAGATCTATCTAGCTCTGCTACCAAAAACACGGTACAATCACCAGTCCCAGTGAGATCAGAAGGGGCTCAGGTCCCAGCACTAGAAACACAAAGGGAACAGGGAGCTGGACTACAGAAATAGCCCAGGTGTCCAGGCCTAAAAGTGTGGTGGCTGGTCCTTCCTATCCTCCAGTCTCACCCCATGGTGTGTGACACTATTCCTTAGGGAACCAACCAAAATAAGGATGCCATCAAAGTCCATCTCAGTGAATCAGTGTAGTAGGATTACTTCCAGGAATGACTCAAAGACCACTGCATCACCAAGGCCCACCCCAGCACGGGTGAGAAAGCTGGAACCCTGAAGTTAACTGGAAAACCAGCAGGCAGCTCAGCAAGCAGAAGAGTCTTTCCCAGGAAGTCCAGCATGCCCGAGAGCATCTCTCAGCAGTCCTTACTGTTTATTTACACTTGGGGAGGGAAGGACCTGGTGAAACCAGTCAGTTTCAGAAACATCCTGAAGCTTTTGAATTGCTTACTTCCTGAGTTTTAGGGAGCTTCCCTGTGGGATGCAGTGTTTCACCTCTCTTGAGAACATTCTGCATCTTTCCAAGCTTCCCCCTAAGGGGGAATGTTTTACCTAGGAATACACCAATACACAGCCTCCCATTACCCTTCCTTCCTGGCTCCTCCTTCATCTCCATGCGGCAGCCACGGTGCCCACCCCACAGGAAACCGGAGGCTTACCAGAAACCTTAGCACTGCTTTTCTTCACAGCCTTTCTTACTGCTGTGCTTCAAGACTATGGAAGGGCCCAGGGAATCTCCATGGACATGCTGACTTTCTCTCACAAAGTGATTCATAGAGCCAGCACTGTGCAGGAGGATGAATTTTCTAAACTTCTCCAGAAGAGGCTCAACATAGTCAGGAGAGCCTTCCAGGTACTGGGTGCCAAGGTGACTGGAAAGGGTACAGTCTCCTTATTCTCTTGCTCTTCTTTTTTTCTCTCAGATTTCTCCTTTTATTTATACTCGCTCCCTGCTAGCCCTGCCTATTCTTGCTCTTGCTTTGCTATTGGCCATTCATCTCTTTATTAGGGCCATCAGGTGTTTCAGACAAGCAAAGAATCACAGTTTCACAGTTAATCAAGTGCAGCATAAACACACTGAAAATAATATTCCCCAACAGTATGTCAAATCAACCTTGCATCCCTGGGATGAGCCAGCTTGGCTGTGATGTATGATCTTAACGTGATCTTAAAGTCAGTTTCCACGTGTTTTGTAAAGATTTCTTGCATCTCCGTTCATTTGGGAGAATAATCTGCCGGTTTCTTGTTGTCTTTATTCTAGTTCAGGACCAGCCTTGTGCTGGCTCCACATAAAGAGCCTGGTAATGCCCCCCCATCTCATGGAGGCTGACAAGTATCGGTATCAGGTCTTCTTCAAAGCTGGTAGATTTAGCCACATATCATTTCTCCAGCCTTGACTGTTACTTTGCACTGAGACTTTTAATCAATGCTTTTTTTCCCCCTCCTGGTTTGCTATGGATATGTTTAGAGAGATAGATTCTAGCTTTAATTTCTGTAGATCATAGGCACTTAGAAATGTATCCATTTTGTCTAGATTTTCTGATTTGTTGGGAGTCTTTAAGTTTTCAAAGCATTCCCTAATAATCTGGCTTCCATTTGTTTGTTAAAATCAATGACAGAATGTGTCATTGATTTTATTAATTTGCACCTTCTGTTTCTCTTGGTTAATTTGGCTAGTGTTTGGTCAATCTTGTTGAATCTCTCAAAGAACCAGCTGTTGTCTGGTTAATGTTGTGTGTTGGTCTTTGCATCTCATTCACCCTGCTCTGGTTTGTATCATTTGTTGCCATCTGTGGACTTGGGTTTGGCTGCTCCTTGCTTTTCCAGAGCTTGGAGGTTATTTATTTAAAATCTGTTTTGTTTTTAACCTAAGTACAAGGAGCTGCAGGACTCTCCTGTCAGGACTACTGCCTTCATTGTACCCTAAAGGTTCTTTTCTAGGAATTCTTTAATTTCTCCCTGGATTTCTTCAATGACCTAGTTTGGTGACTCTCCTGGCTAAATCTTGAAATTTTCCAACTTTCTTGTGCATGTTTTGAATTAAGTTCCATTTTTGGCATTTCAGTGCTTCAACTGTTTTCCAGGATCGAGAGGCTGTCTGCTTCTGGGGTGCCAGGGTAGAGTGTCACTCGGTCTGTTTGTGGGGTTCCTGGGTAGAGTGTCACTCGGTCTGTTTGTAGGGTTCCGGACTAGAGTGTCACTCGGTCTGTTTGTGGGGTGCTGGGTGGAGTGTCACTCATGCATTGTTGTGCTGTACATGTCCTCTGATTTGTAATGCTCCTCTTTTTCCTACTTTTTGTTCAATTTATGTGAATTTTCATGATGGGCTCCCTTCACTTGAGTTTATGTTCAGGGGGAAGGTCGGCTACAGAAACAATATGATAGTTTGATACAAGTTAGCTGCAGAAGGTGACACTTAGTAAGGTTTGAAAAGAGGAGTCCTAGAGTCCTGGCTAAAGGAAATGTAGTATATTTAATAGTGAAGTGAAGAGAGAGTGAGGTGCACTCAGAGGAGATAGACAAGGAATGAAAAGGTCAGCCTACAGGCTAGAAGAGAAGTAGAAAAAATACTGTAGATTTGAGGACAGATGTTAGATGTTAAGTGGAAAGTATGTAAGAAGGTCCTTGCTTCTTTCTGCTTTACCCCAAGAACCACCATCGGTTTAGGGTGAAGTAAGAGAGCTTCCATTTACTTTTAAATGGCTCTTTGTAGAATTACTTACAAACCATGTTCTTCAGAGAAAAGCCCTACGCATCTTAGCCACATTAGCTGTGGTGGCTCACAACTATGATCCCAGAATTTGGGAAGTGAAGGCAAGAGAATCAGGAGTTCAAGGCTACCCTCAATTACATAGCAAATCCCAGGCAAGCCTGGGCTACATGAGACCCTGTCTCGAAAGAATACCAAGGCCAAATCATGGGATTATAACTGGAATCATGTTATCAAATATACAGATTAACATCTCCCATGATTTATAAGACAACACTAGGAACAAGTTCACCGGGTGAAACTTGTCATTTACCTAAATGGTACAGGGAAAAGAATAAAAAGCATTGTACAATTCCCAAGAAGACTTTTATAGGATAAGTGAAAATACAAATTACTTCTCGGCATTTAGCTTGCACCTCCAGACACGGTCACAGTCCAGAAAACAGAGTCTAAAAGAGGTCCCTGAGCACACTGTGGCCTGTCTACACAGCAGTTCCATGCCAATGAGCTGACCCAGGACAGCAGTGCTCCTTTTGCCTCTGGACTCGGCCAGAGAAGCAGAGGCTGCTGCTCATCTTCCCTGCCCCCGCCCCCAGGTCAGCAGCAGCGCGGCACACGTGCTGTTCAAGCTGCTGGCAATTTTCTTTTCGAAAGCTCATCAGGAATCCAAATTTATTCTCCAAGCTAAAGACTTATTTTCTCTGTATCAATAATATGCTATAGAATTGTTCCCAGCCTGTTCTCAATTCCCAAATCCTTGCTACACAAGGGAGCCCCATGGGAAAGGCTGGTAGGTTTGAGCACAACTTGCCGACTCCTTTCGTAGTTAGCTTTTTTCCCTCTAAGAAACCTTAGAAATTTGAAGTCTGGTTTCACCTCAGCATTCAGGGCAACATGAGGCTGGTATGTACTTCACGGGGCTGCGGGGGGGGGGGGGGGAATGAGGCTCACGGCTTCTGACCCTTTTCTCTCATCAGGCCCAGGACCACTCTCCCAATGGAGTGTGTATTTTTGGTTTATTCATTGAGGGGGCACGGTGGGATCCTGAACAGGAAGTGCTAGAAGACTCACTGCCCGCTGACTTGTGCTGTGAATTTCCTGACATCAGCTTTTTGCCAACAAAGGTAATCCCCTAACTTGATAAAGAATTCCCAAATTTCTGAACTCCTGTGATGTCACCAGGGAAATGCTGAAAAGACTGGTTATCAGCACAGACCAAGTTCTCAGCACAAAGGAGATTTATTTGCCCCAAAGGAACAGAGGGCAGGGAATAAAAGACAAAGACAGGAGATAGAGGATGAGGGAGAGGGGGAGAGGGGACAGGGGTTTTTGTCCCAGAGGGAGAAAGGACTGCCTCTGGATAGAGGGGACAGATGTGGCCCATAGGTAAATGGCAGTTTATAAAGGTACAAGGAGGTTAGGATAGGGTATTTAATTTTAATTGGGAATGTTAATTAGGACACATGAATGGGGGGCTTTTGATTGCTGGACTTCAATACTTTGATAGCTGAACCTTGGCAGACAGCCTCAGGAGATGGAAGTGGCTAAATAAGCAAATAGACCTTGGCGGCTAGCTTTAGGAACGTAATCCAATGGATTTTAGCAAGGGAGAGGCGCACGCACAGGCCTACTAGAGTTCCTTCAAATGTAAGAATGTACTTTTGACAAAAGAGTACAATACCATAAAAGGTCTACAACATGGTAAACTGATATCTAGTATCACCTCAGGGACATCATAACAAAAGCTATCAAGTTATCTCCATTTTAACTTCAGTAGATGCCATCTCAACATGCAACTGCACTTACCATCAATTTAGTACAAAAACCATATGTGATTCCTAACAAATACCTCAGACCTACTCTCAGAAATGTGATCTGCCATTTTCTTAACTGTGATGTGACCAGGACTCTTTCTTTTTAGATTGAAGCATCCCATGCTTCTGACTACACAGACTCAGAACTCCACACTTTTGAATGTCCAGTTTTCCAAACACCTGAGAGGTCAAGAAACACTACTGGTTTACCAACAAACTTATTAACATCAGTGCATTTACCAACGAAGAAGCCTCCCAGTCACTGGATCACCATGCAGGTTGCACTGCTGTGTGAAAAGAATGAATGAAATAAATATCCATACCAAACAGTTTACGTTTGGGCTCTAACCCAATACATCAAGACACTCACTTGTGGGGAAGAGCCCTGTAACATCAGCACAGCACATGCATGGGAGACTTCAAGAGGTAAACAGTGTCTGTGCTGGCTTTCAAAGAACACCGGGGCTTCTGCTATGAATATATATTTGCTTCCAAGGGTTACAAAACCCACAATAGTTTTCAGGCACTCGGTGTTCTTAAACAGCAAAAACTAAACACGACCAGTTTTTGAGAGTTGGGACTTCTGCCCCTACTCTTAAGCTCTCAGATTCCAACATATTATTTGTTGGGATTTGAGACAAGATCTCACTCTCAGGACAGCCTCAAACTCATGGTGATCCTCACTCAACCTCCTGGACCACTGTGATTACAGGAGCGACCACCACTGGCTCAAGCTCCAGTTCTGCTATAAGCTGATGAGTCCCTGGGTTCCTACAGCTCAGAAAGACCCAAGCAAATGATCCAAGAGAGAAAAATGGGCTATGGTTGCAAAGTTCCTGTGTAACCCAGAGCTGCAGGAAAAAAGAATGAGGCTCCAAAGTGATCAAAACAACTCTTTATTTCAACTGAAGTTTTATTACAAAGCTTGTCAAACATCAAATTAAAAACAACTTGCACCTGATACCCAGACACTGGCGCACTACCCTATCTCAGATTCTTCTCACTACAGGCAAAGAACCTGTCTTTCATCTTACTCCAAATTCCCTTGTATGTTCAGCACATACTTGCCGGTACCAGGAGAAAAGCAAAATAGAAAAACACCTGCTTGAAGACCTAAGTACTAGCAAAACAATGGCAATTTCATAAAAACAGTCTAAAAATTACAGAATGCAGAGTGCCCCTTCATGATCACACTAATATAAACTACATACACTCTAAGCTGGAGAGCAGAATGAATGCTTTGCATCTGGCTCATATGTGGTATGTGTAATCAAAACAAACCATCACACTATAATTACATCCTTATGTTTAAGATTCTGAGGACAATGTAGCTTTCAATATAAAACTCTAGTGAATTTGCCGCTTGTCCTGCTTCAAGACAGTCACTATGAAACCAATCAACTTCGCTAGAATTCAAAGGCTTCAGCCAGCTTATTACATCTATCAAATTGAGACAGAAAACAAGTTTAAACTAGCTTCTTAAAGTTGTTTCGGGCAGAACCTTTCTAGAGAGTTCTGAAGACATAAAGGATACAAAATAGTACAAACTGTATGAGTTAAACAGTAGCAAAAACACTGTTGAATTTTAAGTCAAAAACATATAAAAATAGTAGCCTGAAATGGCAATTTTTCCAACACCAATGCATGTAAAAATGTTTAAATAGTGCTGTTACTCCAAAAATATACTTTTTTTCTATTTGCAACAGCTTATAAAGGCAAACACCTACAAATTGAGGTAGCAAAGCCAAATTCACAAACTTTGGATAAAGAAAAATAACTTTCCTATATTTTAACTTTAAATGAACTCTAATTGCTTTACACTTTTAAATTCACATACTTTACAAAACTTAATTTAAAACACTGAAAATGTTTTTCTTAAAAAAAAAACTACTTAGTTTCTGACAATTATCTCACATTCAAAAACTGTACAGAAAAAAAATCACAAGTCACCATATATTACATAAAAGTAAGCTACGTATTTACATTTCCAAATGCACTTTTAAAGTCTGAGGTCAAGCCACTGCTATGAATGGTCGCCCTTTAACAGGGCCTGCAAGAGATCTGCTTCCTCATCACAAACACCACCAATACTGGGCTGGGGTTTGCTTGACATATATTTAGAGACAATTCTCATTAACGTTTCTTTAAGTACAATGAAGCATAGATGTACGGGTTTTCACTTAAGAAAAACCAAATAGCAAAAACAAAAATTGAAAAATAAAAAAAAAACTACAAAAATAAGACTTCAGATTTTTAGGGATTAAACTTTCCTATTAACAAGCAAACTCTACCGCCTCTGTACTTCCCCTTGTGTTAACTGCTATATAACTATATTAAAAGAGCTACTATTGGGCTCTATAGTCCTGACTCAGAAAGACACTTAAGAGATCCTGTCAGTGCAACAACAGCTAGTTCATCTGGACTTCCTCCTGGTCTCTGAGGCGTCTGACTTGCGGAGGCACCGAGCGCGGGTCAGTAAACATAGGGCAGTATGCGGTAGGGCACGCGCTGGCAGTACTTCTCCCAGGCCAGGCCGTACTTCCTCTTACACTGGTGCTCATCCCGGGCTTCGCGGTGGACAAGCAACATGGTGAAGTAGATGACATAGAAGTAAGGCAGGAGGTGGTTAAACCCTGTAGGCGACAACAGCAGCCACTGGATTTATTTCCACCCCGTGATTTTTCTTCATTTCCCTCAAATGCCAGAACTAGTTTTCTGAATCAAGGTATGCCAAATCACAAACTAAATGTTCCGTACAGTCTTCTTGGGAATGTTTTGAGTTGGCTTCCTAATACCCTCAGGAGCTAGACAGCAACTGATAGACACCCAGAGCAGGCAGGAACTCTCATCCGACCACAGCAGCCAGACATGCTCCAACCAATGACATAAAGTGATCAAGTTAGCACTGAAGATGCTTACCACATGGGAGGGACCAGGCCAGAGCCATGATGAGATCACCCAAGTAATTGGGATGGCGAACAAAGCCCCACCATCCTGAAACAAGCAGACTCTTCCCCGTGGAAGTATGTATGGTCTTTAAATCTACAGAAAAACAAAAACTTCCTTTTAACGACCTCTAAAAAGTGAGGCAAAGAAACCTACACATAACAAATATATAAATACAAATCAACAAATTTTAAAAAATCCTTACGTGCGAGCTTTGGATCAGTGGGATTCTTCCGGAATGCATTTTTCTGAGAGTTTGCACAACGGAAGATTACATAGCCACAAACTGAAATTTTAAAATATTTTCCTGTTAGTAATTTAGATGTAATCTAGCATCTAAAATCATCTGCAATTTCTCTTAGAAACTTATTTCTGAGCCCTAAGGAAATGTCCAGAGTAAAACTAGTCTGATTTCTTGAAAACAACTGAATAAACACCCAATCCCCGAATGCCAGTGAACTCTTCTGCTGAAATCTCACTCATCACGGCTGGCCAGCCATGCCCACAAAGAACAGGGTCTGAGACAGCAACAGCGGACACTGACTACAGGCTCCCTTGTCTGCTGTCTACGAGACGTGCAGCCACAACACAGTTTCTTCCTCGGAATCAAACCAGCGTCCACACTCTGGTAGATTTATTCACATTTCAACAGACCCTGACGTGGCACTACTATTCGATCTGAATAACAAATGCCAAATCTCCACTTGAGTGTCTCTGTAAGACACAAACTCTTTTGATTGACTCACAAGTGCCACTGACAGGAATAATCAATGGAGAAACTAAATCTTCATGTTAACCGGGTGCTTGGTTTCCTCTTCCATCACAGACACGCAGTGTCCTAAAACTAGCTCTATTTAAGACTATAATTTCTATTTCTATGTTCAAGCTTATGTTCCCGTCACCTCCAGTAGAGATTTTTGAATGATCACAAAGGACTAAAGGAAAACCACCTGAACTGGCAGACCTCACAGCAGCCAAGCTGGGCCTCTCCCTCTGCCCTGCCCACCGCTTACCTGTGCTGATTTGGCTCCCTGCTTGTCTCCCATCCTTATTCACCCACTGAGCCTCAAAACCCACATCCTCCAGTACGTACAAGCTGATATTCCCCAGGACTGGCTTCCTTTCCACTTCCTGCTTCTGCCATACATGCCCCTTAGTACAGTGTATGCGCACCTCAGGCCACAGTATCTATTATTGTTTTCATAGTAAGACTGAACATTGTATGAAGACCAATTTCATTTTTAAGATCTCTAGAAAATGCAGGCTTTTGAAAGCAAAGAGAAATTGTTCCTAAGGCAATACAATCTATTTCAACTGCTTAAACGTAAAGTGTGCTGTTGAGAGGACTGGTGGAGCTAGCATGTCTTCAATCCTCTTTGTAAACTTCAGAATGTTCTCAGTACTTATCCATCATAAATTATTTCAAAGCTGTGATCAAGTACAATGGAGTGTGACGGACAACAACCAGAAACAGCAGACACAGTGCCTTGGACTGAGCAGAGCTAGCACTCACGTTTCAGAGCAACGATGACGGAAGCCAATGGCCAGGACAAGTCATGGGGATGGCTGACCAGGTAAAAGGCCTGAAGGCTGTAGGTGAATGGGACCCACACTAAATCCCCAAAGGCCAGCATGAAGCCAAAGCCATCGTGAATGATGTCCATGGTAGTCAGCAACGCTTCCTAAAATGACAGATGGGAAGAAATAAAAGCCACCTTAGGTTTAAAGGATTTAAAGTACTAATTTATGACCAACCATGTTAGGTGAAGGCACACCAAAATGTTGAAAGGCAGGAGTTCAGCTGCTCTAGCCTAAGTCACCATGTCTCACCCATCTTGCTGCCTCCTCACCCTAAACTGCAGTAACAGACCCCAACCCCTCTCAGGCTCACAGGACAGAGTCCTCTCCAAGACAGGTGCATCTACATAGGCGCCGCTTCCTAGCGTGGAAGGACCTGCACTGGAAAGTTCCCAGCAGCCGCCAGGTGCTGAGGAAATTATAGAGCGAGGTCTCTCCCTTCTTTATAATCTAGACACTGAGAACAGGCAGGACCCTCCCAACTCCAAGCCTCATGCTGCTATCCCCCAAGCCGTCCTGCCTTCAGCGGCTGAGGAGAGTGCTAGGTAAAGTGAGGGCCGCGTAGGCATGAAGGCCCAACTTCAATCCCCGGACTCTTCATTTTAAAAATGAGGTGGCATGCACTTGGAATCCCGGTACAGGGGAGTCAGACAGGTAGAGCCCTGAAGCCTGCTTGCTGCTCAGTCAGTCTAGCCTACTTGCTGATTCCAGGCCAGTGAGACACCTCATTTTACAAAACAGAGGCCAAAGAGTGACACTGAGTTTGTCCTCTGGCCCTCACATGTATATGTGCACATACACCCAATGTAGGAGTACCTATGTGCATATGCACATACACACGAGTTCTTTAAGATGCTAACAGAGCCTGGCGGTGGTGGCACACGCCTTTAATCCCAGCACTCAGATCTCTGAGCTCGAGGCCAGCCTGGTCTACAAGAGCTAGTTCCAGGACAGGCTCTAAAACTACAGCGAAACCCTGTCTCGAAAAACAAAAACAACAAAAAAGATGCTAACAGAAATCAATGTTAAATGTTTAGACAGCCACGTCTCAATAGAGCTATTGACACACCTAACAGTGTTCATGTGCAGGCCCCTTGAGCCACTACAGCATTACCAACACAAGGCAGAGGCAGGCTACACCACCCTCACTCTGTATGTAAGCAGCTCAAGCTCCCCAGAGAGAAACCAAAGTGTTAACCAAAAGCTGCTTGGCTTCATAGCATCCAAGAACTCAGCTCTTAAAACTATTTCGTGCAGGCACAGAAATGCAGTCCTGTAATTCCAACTCAGGAGACTGAGACAAAAAGATCACTTCAAACCAGCATGGACTACTAGAACTAGAAAAAAAAAAAAAGGCAACAAATTACCTCGTTCCAGAGGGCATCCACCACGTACAAGAGCTGGAAACTGTTAACCAAGACCATTGCCAAAGACGGGGCACCACGTTCCTGTACTTTCATTTCCGCCAAAAGCATCACCAAGTTAACAACCACCTGGAAAAGAGGCAGGAAGAAGCCGGTCTCAAAGGCACTCCCAGAGACAAGCACAGCTGAGAAGCCCAGTACACATCACCCACGGCCACCACTTCAACCCCGACTCGTGTCACTTCTGTGCTACTCTTGCCGCCGTGTGCAGCCCCACTCTCATCCCGAGAACACAGTGGAATGATCTGAATTAAAGGATGGTCTTAAGAATGACTGATCAAGCGAGGCGGTAGTGGTGCACGTCTTTAATTCCAGCACTCGGGAGGCAGAGGCAGATGGGTCTCTGCGAGTTTAAGGACAGCCTGGTCTACAGAATGAGTTCCAGGACAGCCAAGCTACACAGAGAAACCCTGCCTCTAAAAAAAA
>PVIU01005382.1:0-114286 GCA_004026605.1 Ondatra zibethicus | reverse complement strand
CACACCAATCCACCTGGACTGGGACTGAATGAGCATATGATCAAACCAGACTCTCTGAATGTGGCGGCGAAAGTTGGCAGATGGAGAACCCATCAACAATGACACCAGGACCTATTTCTTCTGCATGTATTATCTTTTTGAGAACCGAGTCTTTTTGAATGCACTCCTTCCTAGGCCGGGAGGGATGGGGGTGGGCCTTCCAACAGGCCAGGGCACCATGCCCTCTTTCAAGGAAGAAGGGGGAGGGAGGAGGGGTGGGGGGTAGTGGGAGGGGACCGGGAGAAGGGGAAGAAAGGTAAAAATTTTATTTCTTTAATTATGTTCTTGAATGGAAAAAATAAAACAAAACAATGTATGGAAAAAAAAGAGTTGCTGTGGTCATGGTGTCTCTCAACAGTAATAGAAACCCTAATTAACATAGAGGGAAATATTAAAAATATGTATCATTTAAAATAGTAATAATTTATAATATGATAATACAGTTTGTATTGAAATAAATATTTGTAATTGATACAATGAAAAAAAAAAAGAAAACTCACCATGCAGGATCGCTGGGCCTGGATGAGTTGCAGCAAGATCAGGATGAAGCCAGGCGATTCCATGGTCCTCCTGCATGGGAGGGGGCAGCTGCCTGAAGTCAGGCCTCCAGTCTGTTACAAGCTGACTTTTCCACTCTCCGAGAATGTCCTCAAACACATTAGTTCTTGTTATTTTTATTGCACTAATACTACCTGAATGCAAACCTGTGGTTAAAAGCACTCATGCAGCCAGGAGAGGTGGCAGACGCCTTTAATCCCAGTGCTCTGGAGGCAGAGATAGGCAGATCTCTATGAGTTGTGCTTGAAGAGTTACAGGTTAGCCAGAGCTACTTGGTAAGACCCTATCTCAAATAAAATAAAAAAGTGCTCAAGCTGGATAGAGTTTTGTAGAGGGAAAAGCATCCATGATACATAAGTTTTGTTTTGGTTTGGGTTTTGGTTTTTTGAGACAGGGTTTCTCTGTTTAACAGCTCTGGCGGTCCTGGAACTCTTTTTGTAGAACAGGCTGGCCTTGAACTCATAGAGATCCTCCTGCCTCTGCTTCCCAGGTGCTGGGATTAATGGAGTGTGCCACCACACCTGGCGTGAAATCATGGTTTTGTGATAGGAAAAGCTCAGTATGACTTGCTGTGTGCTTTTAAAACGTTATTTGGTGATGTGGAGATACAAAAGGGCTGGCCTCTCAAGGTTGATGATCTGAGTAAATTGGGAGCATGGGGACCTTGGGGGAGGGTTGAAGATGGAAGGGGAGGGGCAGGGAGGGGAGCAGAGAAAAATGTAGAGCTCAATAAAAACCAATAACAAAAAAGAGTGTGCAAAGGCTGGGAGTGTCTTAGCTTAATTAGGTGTTCACAGAGCACTGGGGAAGTGAGCCCTGGACTCCATCTCCAGTACCACATAACTAAGTGTGGTGGTGCACACCTGTCTTCCGAGTACTGAGGCGGTGGAGGCAAGAAGATCAACTGTACCACTTGAAACGCTGTCAAAAAAAAAAAAAAAAGCAAATGAGATAATTGTATAACCAGATGTCATGACCACGCCATGGTATGGTTAAGGGGAGGTTCCTATTGCAGACGTGTGTATGAGAGAGAGCATCCAGAGGCATCTGCCAGGGTTCAGAGAAGATGGAGAAAGTAGCACACTGACTATGGACAGCGGACTGGACCTGGCCGTGACAGAGGCAGGAGCAGAGGGCATGAAAGGGCGATACAAAGAGGGAGAGTGCTGGAGAGCTGCGGGGGGGGGGGGGGGGGGGGGGGGGGGGGGGGGGGCGGACAGAAGACAGGGACTGGAAGACCAAGAAACAGCAGGGTTATAAGGAGCATGAGTAGTGGGGGAGGGGAGTTTGGCATAGGGAAGGAGGTGAGAAGGGCTAGGAGGCTAACAAGAACTTTGAAATGTGTAACAGGTACTTGTGATGTGTATGGAGGGAACCTAGAAACCACCACGCTCTTTGCTATGCTAATAGGCACCTCAGACAGCCATTTGTCTCTTCTGCCTTTTAGAATCTGGGGCAATGGAGTTTCCTTTGGACCTGACAATAACATACACAGATATCCACTCCAAATGCAATATAGAGCAATAAGCCTTAATAGACTTGAAGATCAAATATAAGAGACTATTACTTACTTTCAGATTCCACCCTGCAACCGACCTTAAATAAACTAAGTCGAAGGGGGTGGCTCAGCAGGTAAACGCCTTGTTTCTCAAGCCTGGTGATCCCTATTTGTATCCCCCCAAACCCATGTGGAAACAAAAAGTGGGAGTCATTGATGCACCTACAATCTCAGCATGCCTACCTTGTGATAGGAGGTAGAGATGAGAGAACCATCCAGAAGCCCATGGACTAGCCTGGAACTCAGAGCTCCACTTGCCTCTCCGCCTCCCAAGTGCAAGGGTTAAAGGTGTGCATGGAGATGCCCAGTTAATAATTTTAGATCCCATGCCAGGTGTCACAACACTATGTTATAGAAAAATCATGTCTCCCTGAGCAGCTGCTTCAGCCCAGAGTTAGTTACCTTCTTCACGACACAGTGGGCAGTTCTGAAACCTCTTGTAGTTCTTTTTGCCTTAACTGTGTGGCCAAGTCTTCTGTGCAGGAATGGTGCCCGCAGGCTGGCCAGGGTGACGGGCAGGTGATGGGCAGACCTCTCATCATCACTGAAGTGCCTATTCTGTACCTCTCTTGTCTGAGACTCCACCCACTCCTGGATGTCCCAGCTATGGTAGTCATCCACACTTTGTCCTCTGCTCCCTAGACTAGTATGACTGCAGATTTCTGAGTGTTGGCCACTGTGAAGGGTGCAAACCACGGCTGGCCTGAAGCTGGGAAAGGGAAAAGACTAGGGAATCGCTCTCCTCTCCCTTCCTGTCGAGTTTCCTCCCCAGAGCCTGCGGGTAGCTGGTTTTCCTCTTGTTGAGAGACTGTGGGTTTGATTTGGTAAGGACTGCTCTGCTCAGGCCCCAAACAGGAGACAAGCATGCCCGCTACTGCGGAGAAGGAATGAGTGCATGGGCTGAAAAACTTTCAGCAGGTTGCCTAGAAAGTCAAGTTAGGGGGGAGAGATGAGTTTTCCTGTTCCCTTCGGGCCTATTTGATGTGTCCTGGCTAGTTTTATGCCAACTTGACATAAGCTACAGTCATCAGAGAGGAGGGAGCCTCAACTGAGAAAATGTCTCCATGAGCTCAAGCTGTAGGGCATTGCTTAGTGAATGATGGGGGACAGCCCGGCCCATGGTGGCTGGTGCCATCCCTGGGCTGGAGGCCCTGGGTTCTATAAAATGCAGGCTGAGCAAGCCATGAAGAGCAAGCCAGTGAGCAGTACCCTCCATGACCTCCGTATCAGCACCTGCCTCCAGGTTCCTGCCCTATTTGAGTTCCTGTCCTGAATTCCTTCAGTGATGAACAGCAATGCTGAAATGTAAGCCAAATAAACCTTCTCCTCCCAACTTGCTTTTGGTCATGTTGTTTCATCGCAGCAGTAGAAACCCTAACTAAGATAGATTCCTATAGATTTTTAAAACTATATTTATTGTTTTATACATTTTTTTAAAGTGAAGAAAACAAAATTGAAGATACATTGCAAAAACTAAGGTCACCGTTGCAGAGTCAGGATTAAAAACAGGCTCCTTGGAAGTGGCAGCAGATGACCTGTCTCTACCTCCCTGCGTTGCAGGATAAAAGGCATGTGCCACCGTGCTGAGAGTTGCTGCTATTGCTATTTTAAAGAGCTAATAGCTTTAGCATGAAGAAATACCTTCCAATGTAATATACATTGAGTAAGGAAATATATCAGGGCTTCTTTTTCTTATTTTTCCTCTACCTATAGATTTTACTTTATATACATAGCTACACAAACACACATACACACACACACACACACACACTTATATGTTCTTGTTTCCATTCTGTTTTTGTAATAAAGCACTGTGACTGAAAGCAGCTTAGGGGAAGAAGGTTTATGTCATCTACTACTCCCAGGTCACAGCCTATCATCAACAGAAGTCAAGGCAGGAACCTGAAGCAGAACCATGGTGGAACACAACTTCCTGGCTAGTTCTCTGGCTTCTCACAGGCTGGCGCTCAGCTAGCTTCCTTGTACAGCCCAGCAAATGATGTTGCCCACAGTGGACTGGACCCTCCTACATCAATTAACAATCCACGTGATCTCCCATGGATATGTTCATGTGCCAGTCTCGGCTAGACAGTTCCTCAACTGCAGCTGTGCCCATTTGGCAACGCTAACTAGGACAGTATGTCTATATACTGCTCTTGCAATTATAGCTTTACAATTTTTTTGTGCCTAAGAGATCCATGAAACAAAAATGCCTCTGATCTGCATGCCCCTTGCCCAAGAACTGACAGTTCCTGAAATGGTGGAGGCTGTTGTTTATGGGCGATAACAAGCCACATTTTCACTCCCCTAAACGGGTTTGTTTGACCCATCTGCACCAGCTGTGCTTGGTCACACATGGGCAGAACATACATAGGCAGGAAACATGTCAGGATATATGCTTGCCCTTGATTGGACCTGACGGAAAATGCAATGAATTATGGGTTTTCCTGCTTATGCCCTTGCCATACTTGATTCTGGGACATTTTCCAGGAACCTAGGTATGGATCTGGCCAGAACCCATCCACCTGACCAGTATTTAATTAAAGCTTGCTTCAAACTTGGCTCTAAACTATAGTAGCAGTCTTATTGTTGACCGCTGGGATTAACAGACAAGCAGCCACATGGCAAGGAAGAGAGCTTTAGAGAAAAACTAAGTCCAAAGTGTCGAGGAAGCCTGAAGCCCTGGAGAAAGCATGCTTAGAAAAGGACAGAGAGGAGCAAAGGGGAAGTTACCCTCTTCCGACTAATTTAGAAGAGTAGGCAGATTTACAAAGTTACCTGGCTTCAGCCCAGGAAGTAACTTTGCTAAAGACAGGGATTCAGAAAAGAAAAGTTCAGTATCTCATTAAAGGATGAATTATTCCACCTATCTCTTTCTTATGGTTTAAGATGAGCCCATGTTCCCAAGGGTGGTCCCTTTACAGAGCGGTTGACCATGCCCAGCGGGAATGTTGGGTCTCCACCCAGGCCAGGGATTCTGTTCTCTTGACCATGAATTTTTCCTTAGTGGACTTTTATTGCTACACAACCCCCTCTGGAAAGAGAGCCCTAATATCATTCAGGAAGACGTCAGGAATCAGAACCCTAAACACTATTGGCCTTTGACTTCCGGCAAGGATGAAGCTGCCAATCAAAGTGAAGTCTCTTTCATGCAAACCACAATACCTTCAACTCATTAATTAATCATTTCATTTTAGCAGCCTACAATGTAGCATGCAAACATTCCTTTCTTGAACTAAGGCCAATGCACCACGTTTACTCTCTGCCTCAGCACTGACAGCAAGCCCCTTTGTGGGATCACGAGATTCTGTGCAGGGTTTTGCCTACAACTCGTGGTTTTATTCTAAGAAACAGAGTTTATCAATAATTCAGGAAGCAAGTCAGACCTTCTTTCAATCAGCAGCATTACTGTCATTTGGCTGTGGAAACATTCTGCATATGCCATCCCTGAAGTCACTTGATGAGCTGTCTGTAAATTAGATCGTTGATTAAATTAAGCTGAAGCCTGGAGACCTAAAAGGGGCATCTTCTAGACTTTAGCTCCCATCCAGCTGCGGCAGTGAGCAGCAAGAACCCCATCTTTCCTGTACGGTTGTCCCATGTCACACGGTTGAACGGCTGCTGCTTGGAAGCTGATGTGGGGTGCCTGTCACCTTGGACAGATGACTTTTGCGGGTTCTTTGTTTTTGTTTTTGTTTTGAGACAGGGTTTCTCTGTGTAGCCCTGGCTGTCCTGGAACTTGATCTGTAGACCAGGCTGGCCTCGAACTCAGAGATCCACTGGCTTCTGCCTCCCGAGTGATGGGATTAAAGGCACACACCACCACTATCCAGCTACTTTTGGTTATTCTTAAGACAAAGTAGTACACAGCTGACATTCAGAAGCAAAGAGACAGCTAGGATGAGTCTCAGTTGGTCCAGTGTTGGCATAGCTCAGAGTCCTCCCTGCCCTGGCTTCTTATACTGTATAAACCAGGCATGGTGACATACATGCCTGTCAGCCCAGCACTCAGGAGGTAGAGTTAGAAGGAATAGGCAAGGTTAACTTCTGCTAGAAAGTGAGTTTCAGGCCCTCCTGGACTACATGAGTCCCTGCCTTAAAAAGAAATTAATTAAAATTAAGTTTAATAAAATGAGATACTCAGTATCAAAATTTTGTTCACCATGACCTTCTTGTTGGCTGAAACTCAAAGTGGTTTATTTTGTCAAATGAGTAAAGTTAGGGAATGGGCATCTACACACACACACACATACAGAGAGAGAGAGAGAGAGAGAGAGAGAGAGAGAGAGAGAGAGAGAGAGAGAGAGAGAAATTGAGAGAGAATTTCTCTGGTTTCCCTCCCTCTTATAAAGTCAGTTGGATTCAATCCCTTACCTCGCAAGGTTCCTCCTGAAAACCCATGGTGGGATTGCTTCCATCCTCATAACTTCATGTAATGGGGAATAGATTTTAATATACAGAGCCCTGGAGACATGCAGACCCACGTCCAAACACAAAACTCATACATCAAATGGATTATTTTAAAAACAATGCAGATGCCCCCACCAGGTGTTTCCACAGTAACTTACAAGATCATTGGAAGTTCTGTTAAGAAGATGCTTTTTGTCCTTAACTGCTTGCATCCAACAAGCCACCTCCATTTTACCAAATGGCACTTCTGGTCCTTTGCATGTCCCAGCATGGGCAGCATGAGAAGATTTGCTCGTGTGCATGAGATTGTTTGGTGAGCTGAAATGCCTGGCCTGACTCTTCCCTGAGCTCCAAGAACCAAAGGTGTCTGTTTGGGCAAACAGTGAGTAATGCTAGCCAAGAAGCTGTTTCTAATAACCGGAGCTCTTTGGTCTGTTCTGGATTAATCTTCTCTGAATTATTAAGCAGAAGCGCCAGTCTAAAACCTCATTTATCATGAGTAGGCAGAATAATAAAACACAAACCACATCACAATAATAGCATTTTCTTTATCTTGATTGCTGTATCTATAATAACAGGGAACAGCTGCTGCTCCTAGGTTTCCAAGGGCACAGCCCCGTGCTCTTCCTTTCCAGAGTGGCCTGAGCAGAGTGGCCCCTGCACAGGAAGGCTGTGAGAAGCAGCAAGAAGCCCAGCTCTGCCAAGGTCAGGTGACCACGAGAAAGCTCCATCTGTGCTCACAGCCACATCCACGTGGTGGGACGCAAGAAACGAACCAATCGGGGATGCAAAGAGATTCAGAAATGTGATATAAAGGAGATAGATGTACACATTGGTACCCAGCTTAACACAGCCACAGGAATCAGGAAGGAATGAGGATGACGATGTGCTAAGCAAGCTCTGTATTTCGGCTCCTCACGCACCGGTTAGCCACTGCAAACGCTGCAGGTCACCAGTGTGAATGGTAACTGACAACTGACTGTCAAAGCTGAAGTTACAAAACCACCGCCCACAGAATCAGAGAGATACCAGGTCAGCCCCTGTCACAGTACGTGCTGTCAGGGAAGCACGGGGCTGAGAGGACACTGTGCTGCACTCATTATTTGTGTACATGTCATGTCGTGGTCAACCAGTTCTCCTGCCCCTGAGAGGACAGGTCACAGCAAGAGGATCTGAAGGCAACTTTCGCAGCAATGCATGAGCTCTTTAAAAAAAAAAAAAAAAAAGGGTATTGATGTGTGACTCCATTGGTAGGGTACTTGCCCAACATTCCATGAAGCTCTTGGTTTGATCTCTAACACTGTGTAAAATGGACGTGGAGGCACACACACACACACATAATCCTTGCACTTGAAAAGTAGAGACAGAATGATCATGAGTTCAAAGTCACCCTCAGCTACATAGCAAAGTAAAGATCAGCCTAGGCTATAAGGAACCTCCTTGGAGTTGGGGAGGGAAGACAGGGCTGAGAGGTGACTCACAGGGTAAGAGCTCATAGTGATCTTCCAGAGGACCCGGGCTTGCACACAAGCAGCACCCACAGCTGTCTGTCACTCCAGTCCAGTGGGTCCAACCCTTTTCTGGTGGCCTCCATGGGCACTGCTCTCTTCCATGCACAAATCCACATATAGTCATACACATATGCTCATAATTAAAACATTTTAAAGTCATTTTTTTTTTTAGAAAATAACAAAAAAGAAGACCAGGCATAGTGGCACATGTGTTTAATCCCAGCACTCGGAAGGCAGAGGCAGTCTGATCTCCATGAGTTTGAGGCCAGCCTGGTCTACATCATGAGTTCTACATAGTGAGACTGTGTCTCAAATGAAACCAAATGACAACAGTTTCTGGCTAGGATGTTTGAAAATCGGAACCCCTTATCTATTGCTGGGGGAGTGTAAAGTGATATATCCACTATAGAAATCAAAGTAGAGGTGCCAAATTGAAAATAGAGCTATGACTCCATCTAACCGTATACCACTCCTGAATCAACACTTGGGAGACTCCATCTAACCGTATACCACTCCTAAATCCACACTTGGGAGACTCCATCTAACCGTATATCACCCCTGAATACACACTTGGGAGACTCCATCTAACCGTATATCACCCCTGAATACACACTTGGGAGACTCCATGTAACCGTATACCACTCCTGAATCCACAACTGGGAGACTCCATCTAACCATATACCACTCCTGAATCCACACTTGGGAGACTCAAAGCCAACAAACCTGGGGAGGTTTGAATAATAACAGCTCCCATAGGCTCATATATTTGAATGCTTAGAGGGTGTGGCATTAGGGAATGTAGCCTTTGTTGGGGTAGGTGTGGCTTTGCCACAAGAAGGTGTCAGTGTGGGTGGGCTTTGGGATTTCAAAAGCACAAGCCTGTCCCTGGCACTCTTTCTTCCTGCTGCCTGTAAATCCAGGTGCAGAATTCTCAGATTCTTCCCCAGCACCATGTCTGCCTGTGTGCCACCATGCTTTTTGCCATGCTGATAATGGACTAAACCTCTGAAACTGTAAGCCAGCCCCCATTAAATGTTTTCCTTTATAGAGTTGCCATGGTCACGGTGTGTCTTCACTGAAATAGAACATTACCTAAGAAGCCACTTGTACATTCCTGATTATGGCTGCTTTGTTCACAATAGCCGGGAAATAGGACAAGCCTAGATAGAGTACAGCAGCAGATGACTAGTTAAAGAAATTGTGACAGATATACACAATGGACTTTTATTTAGTGGAAAAGAAGGAATTATGTCATTTGCAGGGACATGACTGGAATTGGAGATCATCATGTTAACTGAAACAAGTCAGACTCAGAAAGACAAATACCACACATTTCCTCCTATGTGTGGAAACCAAAAAGAAGACAGCGTTATATGCGCATCTCCCTTCAGTAGCCCATTGTCCCTAGGACATAGCGGAGTCAGACGTAGCCTCCCAATGGAGAATAGCAGGGAGAGGAAGGCACCGAGATCAGTGTGTGTACAAAGGCTGTGATGGAAGAGATTAGTTATCAACTTGACTGAATGTAGAATCACCTGGGAGACAGGCCTCTGAGCACGCCTGTAGGCAGCTGTCTTGATTACATTAAGATAGAAAGGCCTGCCCACTGTGGGTGGCACCATTCCCTGGCTTGGATCTTGGACCCTGTAAGTGGTGTTAGAAACCTTAGCCACAGCATGCATCCCTCACTCTCGGTCCTGAGACTGTGGTTCATGAGCAAACACTTCAAGCTCATGCCGCCTTGCTTTTGTCAGAGGACCTTATCGCATCCACAAGAAGAGCAACTAAGGCAGAGCCATTTGGCAGACAGGTGGTACCACCCAGAGTAGGCAGGTCTTCCAGCCTCCGTTAATGCAATTAACCCTCAAGGGTTGGCTGAATCTGCAGATTCAGAACATTCTCAGTCATACTCAGAAGTAATGCTTTATCAGATATCTGGTCGACCCTTAGCCTAGTCGAGTAGACACAAAATATTAGCCAACACACTGGCCAAATGATAAACTCTGAAAAGAAAGAAAGAAGACATATACAGACAGAGAGACAGGGACAGGCAGACAAAGAAAGAATCCACTGGGACGTCCTGCTGTTACCAGGAAATGGAAGGCGTGCTTCTCACTGCACACTTGCTCATAAGATGTGTTGATTATGTACATCCTTGCGCTGGAATTAGTTGATGAAAGTGGGCTAGTGTAGCAGGTGTGGGAAGGCTTCACATGGGACGTGTATACATGTGTTTCAGAAGAGTTCTACATTCATAAGCTTTAGTATGGATATCTACACACAGACTGTTGACCAATTGGTCATTGTAGGAAGACCAGGTGGTGAAGGGCAGGCTAGTGTTTATACTTCTATGTGGTATTTCTTCCATATTCCACAACCTTACAAATATCATGGCAACCTCTTCGTCTACTTGAGTCAAGTTTGCGTATAATGTTGCCTTTAGTGGGGGTCAACCATCTGAAATCACCTACTGCTGAAAGAAGATAGGAAACCCTAG
The DNA here is from genome assembly GCA_004026605.1 of Ondatra zibethicus. Classification (NCBI taxonomy): domain Eukaryota; kingdom Metazoa; phylum Chordata; class Mammalia; order Rodentia; family Cricetidae; genus Ondatra; species Ondatra zibethicus. The sequence goes on along the minus strand of PVIU01005382.1, from coordinate 103,713 downwards.
CAACGGAATGGATTTGTGAGTGTGAGCTGGACCATGGAGGAGGTGTGCTAGGTTTGTGCAAAACCTGACAAATACTCACTACGCACAGTCAGATAAGGCACTGATAGGGTTGAGCGGTATACTGCCAGTTCCTCACTTGAAATCCTCAGTCCTAGACTTCAGAGTGTGACTATATTTGGAGGCAGAGTCCTTAAAGAAGTGATTCAGTTGAAATGAGGTCACTAGGGTGGGCTCTAATCCAATATCACTGGTATAATTACAAGAATAGGGATCATGAGGTAGAGGGGGGAAGGGAGGGAGGGAGGGAGGGGAGAGAGGGAGAGAGAGAGAGAGAGGAAAGACAGGAAAGAGGGGAGGAGTCATATGAGGACACAAGGAGAAGATGCCCTGCTCACAATTCAACTTGAACTGGAATTTCCCGCCTCCAAACTATAAGAAACTAGAAATCTGTTGTTTAAGCTGCCCAGGCTGTGGTTTTTCCTTAGGCAGAAAACAAAGCCAGACAGCCACATCCTGCTGTCTCTGGCATGTCTCCATTCTTCAGCTTTTTAGATTTTTTTTGTCCCCCCCCCCTGCCCGACAGGATTTCTCCGTGTAACTGCTCTGGCTGTCCTGGACTCACTCTCAGAGTGAGAGATCAGATTGGCCTCGAACTCAGAGATCCGCCTGTCTCTGCCTCCTGAGTGCAGGGATTAAAGGTGTGCACTGCTACTGTCCAGCTCCACTTTTTAGATTGTGTGTGTGTGTGTGTGTGTGTGTGTGTGCGCGCCACAGTGAGTGTGTGAAGTGTGAAGGTCAGAGGACAGCCTCTAGTGCCTGTCCCCAACTTCTACCCTTGTTTGAGGCTCAATTTCTCCGAGCTCCTGGGGATTCTCTGGTTTTTACCTCCCATGTCTTATAGGAATGCTGGAATTAGAGGCACTCATGCTACAAGGATGGATTTTGCTTGGGGTCTGGGCATTCAAATGCAGACCCTCACACTTGCCCACTAAGCCACTTCTTAGCTCTAGCACGTTTCCACTATAATAGGATGTTTAAAAGCAAAGATTAACTACTTCATGTATCTTTTAACTATTTGTTCAACATTTCAACTTTTACTTTCCTTTTACATGTCTGAATGTTTGCCTGCATGTATTTATATGTACCATGTGTGTACAGAGCCCTCAGAAGCCATATGAATGTATTGGCTCTCCTGAAACTAAAGGTAGAAATGCTTCTAAGAGCCATGTTAGGAACTGAGCCCCAGGTTCTCTGCAAGAGCAGCAGCTAGTGTTCCTAACCACTGAGTCATCTCTCCAGTCCTAACATTTCGACTTTTGAAATGAGGTCACTAGGATGGCCTCTAATCTGGTATTACTGGTATTCTTCCACTTCCCACAATTCTTTGCTTTTTACCCTCAGGATTATCAGGTGCAATGAAGAACATCAGAGAGATTCCTATTTTACAAATGAAAAAAACCAAGGCACAGATCAAGTAAGTAAGTTGACAAGCATCTCATGGGACATGGTCTCCTGAGCCATTTCCCAACCTGTGTGAACATCTGGAACCATTGAGGGTGACGAGATGGAAGGAAGGGAGAAGAGAGAGTTGTTAGATCCAGCAGCCTGGTGCACAGGAGCTTGTGAGCGACTTGCCTTACATTAGTGTCCCATGAGTGCCCCATGAGTGTAAGTCTGGGGCAGGGGAGGTTGTGGAAGATGATTTTAACATGGCCTCCTGGGTCTCTGATTCATTTCAGGAATAACAACTGGAAAGAATACCACAAATCTTCAGAAACTAGACATTCTCTGAATTTCACTGCGCATGTCTCTTCCTGATTCAGATCTTTGTCTTTCTTTAGTAGAAATGGAATTTTAGTGATATTTGTTTGAGTAAGTCACATGCTTCAATGGCAGACTATTTACAGCAAATAAATAAGTAAGATGAGTTTAAAATAATGTTAGCAAACCAGCAGTGGTTGGCTTGACGCCATCTCTTCTTCTCAGGGACATGTAGAGTGGCTGAGGACTGTGTGTGGGGAACAGATTGCTGCCCATGAGGTCTATTAGAAATTAACAGGAAGGCAGATGCTCCTGACAATTCTGTTATCACTGAAGATTCAACATGCAGGGGCTGCTCTCATTCTAGAAGAATGTGTAGCAACAAACTCACATAGTTTCCGTCACATCTTAGTAAGGATTAATTTGCAAAGGTTATCCAAGGCATTAGGGAGGTTGCGAGAGAATGACCTAGGACTGGGGATGCCCCTCAGCTAGCAGACAACTTCCCTAGTGTTCATAAGGCCCCGAGTTCTCTCCCTCGCATAAAGGCAGATGGAGTGGCACCTGCCTGGGCCACTCCAGGAAGTAGAGTCGGGAGGACCAGAAGTTTAAGGTCAGGAGACAGAGAACTGGCTCAGGGGATGACTTCTGGCCGAATATCCAAGTTCGGTTCCTAGCACTGGTTTAGGTACCTTAGAACTACCTGTGACCCCAGCTCTAGGGGATCCAATGACTGCCGAGGGCCTCTGCCCAAACACACACATACACAGGCACACACATATAAATAACGCAAAAATTTTAAAGTAAGATAAAGCTCAAGGTCATCCTTGGTTAGCTGGTGATGTGGAGGTCCAGCCTGGGCTACACGAGGCCTTGTTTCAGTAAAACAAACAAGACCACACAGCTTTAACTAATGACTTTTATTACAGCAGAAGCCTAAGGTAGGCGGAGACAACAAAAACAGATGGTGGCTTTCGAAGCCTACAAATACAGGGAGGGCTGCTGGAATGAGGCTGGGGGAGTCATCAGGTTAGCAAGTTCTCTGCTCAGAGGTCAGCTGGAGCTGGTTCAATTCAGAGACTCTCCCCAGAATGTAAAAGGTAATTGATTACTTTCCCTAAGGTGACTCGAACAACCGTGAAAGGATTTTTACTCCTTAAGGGGGTCTCCTATTCTTTGGCCTTCTATTCTATAAGGGGCTATCTAGTACCCCTAGGATTGAACAAAGAGTTAAATAAATAATCTAGAATTGAATAAATAATTCCCAATGACACACACTAGTCTGACATGGTTTCCCAGTGCATAGCTGATGTAATGGTTTGACTGAGAATGCCCCCCAGTCATGTAGGCTCATATGTTTGAATGTTAAGTCCTCAGTTAGTGGAACTGTTTGGGAAGAATTAAAAGGTGTGGCCTTGATGGAGGAGGCGTGTCACTGGGGGGTAGGCTTTGAGGTTTCAAAACCCCACCACAGGCCCAATGTTTTTCTCTGCCTGCTGCCTGTGGATCAGTATACAAAACTCTTAGCTATGGTTCCAGAACCAAACTTGCCTGCTTTCCACCATGATGATCATGGACTAAATCTCTGAAACTGTAAGCCAGCTCCCAATTAAACACTTTCTTTTATAAGTTGTTTTGGTCATGTCTTGGTCTCTTCACAGCGATAGAACAGTAACTAAGACAGCTGACTTTAGTCGTAATGGAAGAAAACCCAGGCGGTCCTGTGAGTTTCCACACACCTATAGATATCAGACAAGACTCCAGCACCTTCCCAACTCCTAACTTCTTATGTATAAAGCATAGTTAGTGCAGGAGTCAGTGGGATCAGAGCCCCGAAATTCCAGTGATACCCTGCTAGGAGACAGGAAGAAGAAGAACAGGACATGCACTCTCATCTTTGAAATTCCAAAACATCCCGGCACTTAAAACTGAGATGCTGAAATATGCCTTTAAAAAGCATAAAGTAGGGGTCTAGAGCTGTAGCTCAGGCAGCAGAGTGCTGACCTAGCACACATAATGTCCTGAGTTCAATCCCCAGCACCATGTAAACCAGGCATGGAAGAACACGCCTACAATCTCAGTATTTGGGAGGTGCAGGCAGGAGGAGTAGCAGTTCAGACTCAGCATAGTGATCTCAGAGTGAGCGCTGAGCTTGCCTGTAACTCTTCTTCTGCATCCCAGAAGCCAGGCGCCTTCCAGCCCCCAGGACTCCTAAGAGCACTGTTGACATGGGGTGGATGTGCGTCTTTCACAAGTTCTACTTGCCTGACACCAATAAGAGATGGATTTGACATTGGAAATGGAACTATGTGCAGATTCCACAGGACTGCGATCATTCTTATCATATAAAAGGTATCACCATGGCCTCTGTTCACATTCGGAAAGGTGGCTGATTTCCATCAAATCGTTGGCACTGTCTGGGATGGATGCAAGTCGCGCTAGGCTGGATTGATGGGAGAGGAACCTGGGCTATAAATTCCATACAAGGCAGCTGTTGTAAGGTGAAGTTTCTCTGAGTCAAACTGTCAGCATCTTCATGGGAAAGCCACTATCCATGTTGGGTGAAGACTTCACAGTGTGGCCACTTTAGGGTCAGCCATGCTCTGTAAGTAAAGCCCCATAAATCTTTGGTTCCCTCACAGTAGGCTGCCCATTGCTACAGGTAAATAAGAATAGGGGTTACTTTTCATTTGTATTTGATTTTAAAATCATCCTTTATTATTGTTGCACATGCATGTGATGTGTGTGTGGACACTGAGCACATGTGCGCAGGTCAGAGGACAAATCTGTAAAGTTGGCTCCCCCCTCCAACTTTTCTGTGTGTTCAGAGGTTCCAACTCAGGGGAGAACCATTCCTGGCAGAGCCATCTCGCTGGTCTTGCTTTACCTTCTGACAGGGTTTCTGGTGGTCCAGGCTGGCCCAAATTGGCCACTTAGCCAAAGACGACCTTGAACTTCTGATCTTCCCAAGTGCTGACACCACAGCCATTCCCGACACTGTTAATTCTTCACTGTGGGGATGTGGCCAGACAGTGGCAGGGAAGGACTGTTTCCCACCTTGCTCCTCTATCTAGGATCAGCAGAAAGTTGGAGTCAATTAGGCCACGGTGGCTATGGCTCTCAAGTGCTGGGATTAAAGGCATGCGCCACCACACCTGGCTCCATGCTTCTTTTAAATGCAAGGGTTAAGTGCATTTTTAACAAAGGGGAAACAAGTGAAACATTGTGATACTAAGAACTATGGGAGGGACAACTCGTCCATCTGTAAAACTGTGAGGAAGAAAAAAATCTGTGTTCATTTTATTGTATCTCAAACTACAAAAGTTACAGAGATTTCAGGTGTGGAACTATACCAGCTTTGTGGAAGGGGGCACCATGGAGCTCCCCCAAACGTAAGCACTTGCTCCACGGTGGAACAAGTCCTTTCACCTGGGCAGGGTATTTCTTTGAAGAAGCTTCCAGATCTGCTGTCCCAGGCTTCCCAGCCTCCTGTCACTTCCTTCTCCAATCATGGCTCAGAAGGGGGATTGCAGATGCTAAGAAAAAGTTATCAGGTAGAGAGATCCTTGTGATTGAATACAAGTAGCTTTATAAGAGGTAGGAAGACCAGAGCAAGCATGTACACACACACACACACACACACACACACACACACACACACACACACACGCACACAGTGCACACAGGCACAGTCCCTCACTTTCCTTCATCTGACACCACATACCTCTTCAGGACTCAACCATCAAGGACCTCGGCTGGCTGGGAAGATGTCTCTGTGGTTAAGAGCATTTGCTGTTCTTACAAAGGATCCAGGTTCAGCTCCCAGCACCATATCAGGAGGCTCACATGCACCTGTAACTCCAAAACAAGGATATGGACTCCATGGGCACTGCAGGAATGTGTGCATACACATGCACAAACACACGCACTAATAAAAATACATCTTTAAGCTGGGCGGTGGTGGTGCACGCCTTTTAATCCCAGCTCTCGGGAGGTAGAGGCAGGCAGATCTCTGTGAGTTCGAGGCCAGCCTGGTCTACAAGAGCTAGTTCCAGGACAGGTTCCAAAGCTACAGAGGAACCCTGTCTCAAAAAATCAAAAAAAAAAAATTTTTTTCTTTAAAAAAAAAAAAAAGGAAATCACCTGATAGATTGACCTTGGAGAGGGATCATGGGCCACCCTGGTATGAGAGAACTTGACAAAATTGCTAAGCATAGCAACTCTAGCCATTCCTGGCATTGTCTTCTGTTTAGCTACAGTCTGATGCTTTTGTTTTGTTCTTTCTTTATTCTTTTTCTTCTTTGTACTGTGAGGAAGGATGCTCAGGGCCTAATGTCTGGCTAAGCAAGCACTCTCTTACCTAGATTCTCTGGGCTGGGTTGTTGCTTTTACCAGCTGTTATATGCTACTTTGCTTCCTTGTGGAACAGTCTGATCTGAGGTTAATTTACTTCCAAACTTGGTGAACAGGAAGAATGATGCTTTCCTCAGTTCTGCCTCACTGCACGCTGCTAAGAGTAAGTGTTAGGATGCTTTGTCCTCCGGAAGAGAGAGTTTTCTGCGCATTTCACAAGGTTTAGTCCCACCTTGCATGTTCATGGCCAGTGAAGTGGAGAACACAGATAATTACCTTGCTTTCTCTAAAAACAAACTAATTTATAGTCTCAAAAGACTTGCTGCTTTCGCCTGCATTATACAAATAATGGTCTCAATTTTCTTCTGTAGTGAGGGAGAGGTGATCTTAGACACCACATGAGGCATATAAATGCAAAAGCATCTACAAATCAAAGAAGCCAAATATAATTTGTGGTATTTAGTTCTCTTTGTACATGTCTAGGAATATCTTCATCACCATCCCCCAAACTTCATAAACCAGGCACGGCCTGTGTGTTAATGTTGAGGCATCTGGAGAATGCTGACATTCTTTCATGGGTAGATACATTTTAAGACCTTTACAGTTGTTCCTTGGTATCCATGGAAACCGTTCCAAGACACATGAGGAAATTTAAATCCTTAGATGCTCACATCCTTATATAAACAGCACAGGATTTACATATCACTACATCAGTTATTTCTAGACTTCCTATAGCAGTTGTTCAATGAAGACACTGTAGAAATTGAATGCTGTATTATTTAAAGGCATGCATCAGGTTTTTTTTTTTGTCTTATTGTAAGACAAAATATGACCAAAGCAACTTCAAAAAAGAAGGATTTGCCAGGCAGTGGTGGTACATGCCTTTAATCCCATCACCCAGGAGGCAGAGGCACACAGATCTCTGTGAGTTCAAGACCAGCTTGGTCTACAAAGTGGGTTCCAGGACAACCAGAAACCCTGTCTTGAAGGAAAAAAGGAAGGGTTTATTCTGGCTCACAATTTGAGGGTCCAGTCCATCATGGTTCTTAGAGCAAAACAACCACCATCTTTATTACTTCAGCTGTGCCCGCTGGCAAGAGTCCATCACAATCTGGCTTGTTGACTGTTGGCGTGCCATCATAGAAGACAAGGGCAGGGAAGGTCCTTGGACCTTCTCCTGAGACTCTAGCCACTCCCTGCAGCTGTGTGTATGCACTTCCACCCTAACTGTCCATAGCCACTGGCCTCAGGCAGTGCTGATGTCATAGTAGAGGCTGGAGGAACTATGTGCTATGGGTGAAGACTCTCCACTGTAGCTGCACTGGGGCTGCTCGGGCTCCTGTCAGTGAGCTCCTCTCGCCCATGCTCTGTACGTGAGTCCAATAAACTCCCTGGTTCCAGAGAGAGCTTTAGTTTATCTTTGGGACTGTAAAGATGGAGCTGAAATAGCTTATGTCCTCCCGGAGAGGGATTCTCCCAACAATATAGCAGCAGGAGCATGAGATGGCTGTATAGTATCTACAGTCAGAAAGCAAACACACACACGCACACACACACACACACACACACACGCACGCACGCACGCACACATGCACGCACACGGGGGAGAGAGAGAGGGACGATGTTATCAACTCTTTTTCTCCTTTTTATTCATTCCAGGACTCCAGCCCAGGGGACGGTGTTGCCCATATTCAGTGTATATTTCCCCACCTCAGCTAACTCAACCTACACACTTCCTCACAGATGTGCCCAGAGGTTCATATTCTTGGTGATTCTAGATCCTGTCAAGTTGACAGTCAACATTTACCGTCAGCAGGAAAAATGACAAGAAGTCTACATGCTAAGAGCAGATGCAACTTATTTCCAAAACCATTCTGACCTGTGGCTGCTTGAATCTTCAGCTGTAGACTTCTCTTACATGGAGAACCAACTCTGCCTTGCAAACCTGGGGCTCTTTTCTGCTCAGCTCTTTGGCCTGACCATGGCCCATAGAGATTAGCATCCTGAGCTGGTCAGTGAAGAATGCTGTTTGTATGGCAACCTAGGATTTTGACAAATGTGGAGATGGAGACAAAACACTTTTCTGAGCTCACCAGCAGCTTCTGTTCTGTTTTCTGCAGAAACCCATCCTGTTGCCCCCTGCTCTGCCCTGCCCAGTGCTCATCCCCTCTGTCAGCTCACGGCTCCACTTGTTCTCCTCCCATCCAGAAACACAATCTGCTTCTCTCCCACCGAACTTGACTTCCACATCTTTCTCTGTTCTCTTTCTTCCTATCTATACACTGCCACCTTTCCTCCTCTTAATGTACCCTTGCCTTCCAGTTCTCATCTCATTCTTTCCCTGGGCCAACCAGCACCCTTGTGCAAAGGAAAAAGAAGTTGAAACCAACCTCAGAGATGAATGGGAGAGCCATTAGCTCAGCGGTGACTTTTGACCATTTCGATCTTGTAACAGGATGAGGGACGGTGATCTGGAATGGTCCTCAGCCCTATTGGTACAGTTGCAGCTGGAAACACTGATGGTCAGCTTTCTTCATGGGATGGGGAGGCCCACCAGAAACTCATGGCTGGCTGGGCAGTGCTTCATACTAAAGGGATCAAAAAGAATTGAGAAACCAAAGCCCTGGACAGTTGGGCCTGATGCCCACCCAGGAATTTCTAAGGCACTTCCCACACTCTTGCAGACAAGCATTTCTTTTCTTTTGACCTCTTCAGACTCCTAGAATTTACAGAGGGCAGCACTGCACCTGGTAAGAGCTATTTCTTAAGGCTGGAAGCCAATATCCAAAGGCAATTGGGCCTGTGTTTACTTGTAAATCTGTGTGGGTGTACATGGAGAGCAAAGATTGATGTCCTTAGTCACCTCTTAAGATAGAGTTTCACCTATTGGCTAGCCTGACTGGCCAGGATGCTCCAAGATCTACCTGGCTCTGTTCTCAAAATGTGACTTACAGACACATGCCATCATGCATGCATTTTTACATGGGTGCTGAGGGCCCAAATTTAGGCTCCCATGCTTGTACAGCAAACACTACCTAACTGAGCAATCTCCCAGCCCAGTTTTGGAATTGTATTTTATTTTTATTTTTTTAAAGATTTACTTTGATCATTTTTTAATTATGTGTATATGTGTGTTATCTATGTGGGGGCATGCATATGTGAGTGCAAAACCCTAGGAGGCCAGAATCCAGAGGCCTGGGAATCCCTGGAACTGGCAGTGTTGAGCCTCCATGTGTGTGTTGGAAATTGAACTTGGGTCCTTTGGAAGAAGAGCAAGGGTTCTTAACCACTGAACTACCTCTTCAGCCCTTGAATTTTATTTCTTCCTAAGCCTCCAGATAAGTTCACTTCAGTGACATCCAATGCCTCGACTGCTTCTCTCCAGATATGCATTAAGAAGCCAGTCATTTATTGAGGTAAACACTGAGAAACGTGTTGCTAGGCAATGAGGTTATTGTGAGATCACAGAGGGTGCATGTACTTATACTAACTATGGTGGCCAAGATGTCATAAGGCCATCACTTAGGAGATTGTCACCAAACATGAGGCCCACTGCCGACACAAACACCAGTCCGTGGCTCACCCTTGTCCCCTGCTTGATCTTTCTGCCTTCTGATCTGACTGTTCTATTCTTCACTTCAGGCTTTTCCGCTTACAGCATGGCCTTCCATTCCCTGGCGACAACTGCAGAGCTGAGTCAGCTTGGTAGGCATCTAACCATCCTGGCAGGAGAGGGGACATTCTAGACATGCTGGTGGCCCTTCCTTAGGCTGTCAGACTATTGGAACAATGGGGAAAGGCAAAGGCTCAAGCCCCTGCCATCCAGAGGAGGCATTTGCTTCCCAGAAGAGATTTCATACAGTTTGACAACTTATCAGAACCCCATCATAGAAGAGACTAGAGTCAAGACAATTATGACAGATGGGACCACACCTTGACCAGGACTGCTCAGCTACCCATGCCCCTTGCCCTCTATTTCACCCTAGACGTCATGTCAGGACTCTAAAACTGGACTGGAGGAAGTGGGGGTTTCCACTGGATCCCTTCGTTTCTTCCTCTTCCCAATGTGAGCACACAGACAATCTCTCCCTTTGGCTGTCACTTATCTCTTTAAATGCTCCGTTGAGGAACTGGATTACCCTGTCTGGCTATGGCTGCCAGGGCCTGGGCTTCGACCCTAATGGCTTCAGAAACCAGTGTGTTCCTTCCACACACCTTCTTCTTCCTGCTAGTTCTCTCCTGGCTGTGACTATTGTTAGTATCTTGATCTTTCTTCTGCAAGTGACTTTAAAACTCCTCAAAAGCAAAGACCGTTTCCCTTTACTAGGTTTCTGCTACCACACCGGTAGCTACAAGGCCTCTAGGTAAGAGTTTCTCTTGAGTCTTGGAGACACGGTGTTCTAGTTTCATTCCATTATGATGAGAAACTCTCTGACCAAAAGCTGCGTAGAGGAGGAAAGGGTTTAGTTGACTTATGTTTCCATGCTGTACCTATCATTGAAGGAAGTCAGGGCAGGAACTCAAGTAGGAACTTACAGGCAGAAATTATGGAGGAACACATCCATGCTTTCTGGCTTGCTCTCTGGCTTGTTCAGGCTCATGATGAACTAGCTTACACAGCTTAGGCCCATCTGCCTAGGGATTGGTTCTACCCACAGTGGGTCTGGTCCTTACAGACCAACCTGCTAAAGACAATTATTCAATTGAGACTCTTTTCACAGGTGATAACGGGCTGTAGTGGCAAGCTAATGTTAACTAAGACATGTGGCTTTATCAAAGTCCAGGTCTCCTATACTTGCTGGGTGAAATCAGCACTCATAGCCATGGCCTTGGGCTCCTGCAGTGAGGGAGGCACTTCGCTCTGCAGAATGCTGACCCAGAGATATAGTCCAGCAAAGGTGCAAAAAGTACACCCAGAAGGCATCCAATTTACTGACAAAGCTGATGAGGAAGTGACCAATTTTTGCCTGTTCATACCAAGCCATGGAAACACTTTCAAGTCACAGATCTAACTTTCAGTGTCCAGAAGCAGTCCACTCACAGTGGGTCAACAGTGGCCCAACTGTCTCTTTAGTCCATCTATCCCCAAGCTTTGCCCTCCTTGACCCCTAGAAAGGACACACCCCACTCCCAACTACCCCCCTCTTTTATCTACAAGGCAGCTTACTGGTTTTCTAGTCCTGACATTCCTGTTCTTGTCTCCGAGTTTCCTGTCCCTGGAAACCTGACAAAGCTGGGGAATGGAAGGTGTTTGTTCACTTCTGGGTTACTGGTCTTAGGGGTGTCTTCCTCTTTGGTTTCTATTGTTCCATGTTATTGCCAACAACTTCCTTTCCCTCCTTTCCAGCCTCCTGCTCTCTTCCATGTCTTCTTCCTTCCTTCCTTTCTTCTACCTTTACACTCTTATATTTATGTATTCACAGTGTATGTGTGTGTGTGTGTGTGCGTGCGTGCCCAGATACATGCAGTGACACGTGTGTGCGGGTGAGAGGACAGCTTGTTTGCAGGAGTTGGTGGGTCCTTCCACCGTGTAGGTCCTAGGGGTAGAGTTCAGGTTATCAGGATTGGCAACTGGTGCCCTTATCCCATGCTCTCTTTCAAAGCCACGTTTTTTTCTTCCTGAGTGGGTAAAGTAGCATTGGAGGTGCTGGGGACACTTGGCTGAAGTGGAGGTGGGTTCTGCTTCCCACCAGCAGCCCTGGGGATCTCTCAGGGACTGCTCTGTCACTACTCATAGTCACCTGCACTTCCTCATCTATCCCCATCACTTCCTGAGTTCACCCTTTCCTTCTAGAATCCACACTAGCTCCCTCTGCAGGGCACAGACAATGAGAAGGCCAGTTGTATCCCAAACGGTTTCTCATGACATCCTACTTTTCTTTTCTAAGACTGTGGTTCATAATCCAGAATTACTCCATTCCTTTACTCTTACTGGTATTCTGGGGCCCCAAAAATCTCCCATCAGTGGTAAATGTTCCTCATTTGAAATTTTCTGGCTCAAGTGATTGATGGGATACAGCCCAGATCATAACTATATAACATCATTGACTCCTGTCCTTCCCTGCCTGCAACTTCCATCTGTGAAGGTTTTCTAGTTTTCAGAATTGACTTTAATAGCTTCCAGTTGTTTTTTTTTTAAATCTAACAGTGTGTGTGTGTGTGTGTGTGTGTGCCTCCACCTCCTGTGTAAGAGGTTACAGGTATGAATGCCCATGCCATTTATGCAGTGCTGGAAATGGAGCCAGAGTTGTATAAACACTCTATCACCTAAGCCACATTCCTAACCTTGAATGAGACTTTAAACGTTTTTATAAAACGAGCAAAATGCCTGTATGGCAGAAAGGCCTCAACGGACGAGGGCTCAGTTGTTCAGAAGGTAACGTGTGTAGGCAGCCACAGGAACCCACACAGAAGTGAGCTGTTTTTATTTTGGAATATTTCCTCCCTTGAAGCTAATAAACAAACCTATTATATAATAGAAAACTAGACACCTCATCCACAGCTTCCTGCTGTTCTTAATTCAGACAGGTTTCTGTTGTGGAGCCCTGTCTGGCCTTGGATGTGCAATCCACCTGTCTCTGCCTCCCAAGCGCTGGGATTTTAGGTATGTATCACTATACTTAGCTTTAAAGGCTATCTTATGACTTCTCAAGAAAAAGCCCCCTCATCTTCTCCCTTCCTCCATATATGCCTTTTCCTTCTCTGGAGTGCCCCACTTGGCTCCTGCCCACCCTCCTTGTCCAAGTACAGGGCTTGGACATCCTAGACATGGCACTGCTGGCTGCTGGGAAAGCTTCTACAAGGAGCCGTCTCAGAATCCTGGTACGGCCACCCTTTGTGCACACGTTCAGTTGCTTGTGGTATTGGTTGTCAGTAGAAAATGTTAGAATTTTGTTTGTTTTTTGTTTGGGGGTCTAATGCACTGGATCTTGCTAAGTCACTGAGGGTGAGCTTTACCTCCTGCTTGTGATTAAAAAGTAAGTTTTGGGGGCTGGAGAGATGGCTTGGCAGTTAGGAACACACACTGCTCTTGCAGAAGTCTTGAGTTTGGTTTCCAAAATCCACAACTGCCTGTAATCGCAGCTCTGAGAGAACTGACACCTTCTTCTGGCCTGGGAAGGCACCTGCACGCATGTGCACATACCTACACCCAGGTGCACACACACACACACACACAATTAAAAATAAATCATAAAACACTTCTATTACACTGCTATTGCTCTTTTTCTTATTAGTTGCTGATCTCTCACTGCGTAAGTTATAAATTAAGCCTACCACAGTTATGTGTAGGGCAGACCCAGGCTGCATAGTCGGTGGCTACCTATAGTTTCAGACATCCCTAGAGATCTGGGTGCGATTATAAAAGGCAACACCTCCTTATGACAAAGGCATGTGATAGGACAAACTCTAATCAATCCCGTACAGGGAGCTACCAATGAAGACAGCATACACATAGTGAGGAGGCCATGTGGAGGGTGTGCCTGTATTCCAAGGCAGGAACTGCCCGCCATCCCTTTGGTCATGCCTGGTTGCTGGACCGGGCCTTTGGAGAGCACCTTTGGGTATGTCTGGCTGTGGCTTCCTCTCGTGCTATTGGTCCATCTGAGAGCTGCATTTTGGACATTCCTGAGACTTTTTGGTGCTCTGAGGTGTATGTTCCTTATCTTTTGATAGTCAGGGACATGCACAGCTGTAAACCTCCTCCATTGTGCGCATGTGAACATGTGTATGCAGGCCAGAGGCCAGCGTCAGGCGATTGTACGTGAACGTGTGTGTGCAGAGGCCAATGTCAGGTGTGTTTCAGGTGCTGTCCACTTTCTTTTTTGAGACAGAGTTCCTCAATGCAGCCTGCAGTCACCTCTTAGGCCAAGCTGGCTAGCCAGTGAGGCCTAGAGATCTTCCTGTCTTCACCCCACTGGCTTCGAGGTTACAAGCGTGCACCGTCACATCTGGCTTTTCTGTTTTCTTTCCTGAGACAATCTTTCTATGTAGCCCTGGCTGTTCTGGAGGTCACTTTGTAGACCAGGCTGGCCTTGAACTCACAACAATTCACTTTCCTCTGCCTCCCAGGTCTAGGATTAAAGGCATATGCCACCATGGCTGGCCTCACATCTGGCTTTTTATGTGGGATTCCAGGGATTAAATTTAGGTCTTCACACGTACATAGCAACCCTTTACCAACTAAGCTACCTCTCCAGTCCCATTTTCTATCATTCTGGGGAACTCTGGGCAGGAGGCGGGGACAGCAGGGATTTCTGTTACCAGAAGTGTTTGACTTTATTGTGCTATCTCTTTGGCTCTTCACATCGCGATGAGGCTCCTTCTATTTTCAAGGCATGACATTCTCGTTATCCCCTCAAAGATAATGCAGGATCTTGAATGCTAAGGCCAAGTGACACCAAGAGGAGAGCTAAAACATGGGGGGAGGGTGGCATCCCCAATGATGGGTCACATCTCACAGCGAATCTGAGAGACATCGCTGTCCACACCTTGTGAGGAATGACCATGTTTTAATATTGATTTATATTTGTGCGTATGCGTGTGTGCACGCGCGTGCTGGATCTCTTGGAGTTGGAGTTACAGGTGATTGTGAACAGCCCAATATAGGTATCGAGAACCAAACTGGAATCTTCTGGAAGAGCAATTAAACAAGTGAGCTTAACTACTGGGCCATCTTTCTAGCCACTACATAACGTTTTCCCATCCAAGTCCTAACCAGGTCCAACCCTGCTTAGCTTCCTGGATAAGACTGGGCTGGTTCAGGGTAGCATAGCCATTGGCCGTGTTTTCTATTGTCCCTCTGAGTGCATCTGCAGAGATAGGGGACGACTGTCTGGACATGCCGACACAGACACTACCTATTATTTCGCAGGGCTCTGACTCAGCAAGCTTGAAGGAATTCCCCTCTCCTTATTGTAATTGCTTTTTTCCCCTTATTGTTACTTTTGTTTTGTAGTGCTAAGAACTGAATCCAAGGCCTTGCACATCTGAGCTCAGTACTGTACTGCTATACGTTGAGCCCAGCGCTGACTACGCCTTTCCACATAGGAAAACTCGACATCCTGTTTCTACTACCGCTCATGTTGGGTGATTCATCCTGTCCATTCTGGGTTGCTAAAGTATTCTGACTGATACCCGCTTCTTTGCTTTACAGCATTTGCGGGTATCTAACCCAGCCTGTAATAAGACTGAGAGAAAGCTGGGTGGTGGTAGCGCCTGCCTTTAATCCCAGCACTCATGAGGTAGAGACAGGCGAATGTCTGTGAGTTCGAGGCCAACCAGGCCTACAGAGCGAGTTCCAGGACAGCCAAGTAAAAGACTGGAAGAACCTGCATAGAAGTGGAGGCCACAGCTAAAGGATAAAGTAGGTGGCCTGTGTATGCGTGTTTGTGTGAGACAGGCGGTCCCTTGAGCACAAAGCACCACAGTGTGAACTATGACAATGCAGGGAACATAGCCTAGAATGAGCACCAGGCCTGTACTGGATATGGAGAGTCAAAAAGACTCCAACAGGGTCCACTGCCGGGCCTGCTCTGCCTCCAGGCACTGTGGTTGGCTGTGCAACAAGGCTGAGTCACAGTGCAATGGTTCTCCATACCCAGCACAGAAACATGAGTATGGAGACGGCCCTTGGGTGATGAGCGGCCTATGGGAACACTGTCTACCACCCACCCACTCCACCTGAGAGACTCAGGACACCAACCACTGTACTGCAGGACCCTATGGGGTGCGAGTTTCATGACACTTGCTTCTTGGGACAGTGGAGAATTCCAGACAAATAACCCGGCCTGGTTTTTTTTTTTCTTTTTCCTATTTGCTAGGATCTTACTTTCTAGACCTATGTGTTATAATTTCTAATATCTAAAGATAGAGAAAAGGCATTACTAACAGTTTTCATTAATAGAGCTCCCCGCACCAGATGATGGGATGGAGCCTAGGACCTCACATGTGCTAGGCCAGTGCTCTGCCACGGAACTCGCATCTTGAGCCCATAATCGAGTCTTTTAACAAGTCACTGATATACCTGTATTACATAGATGTTGGTGTGTGGTAACTGATGGGGTCTCAGAAATTCCTTTAATGACACCTAAATGGTATTTAGCTTTTTTCCCTGGATGACCACACTCTAGAACTGTTAAGCTTTGGGGTAATGTTAAAAAAAAATAATGAAAAGCAAAACCCAAAACAAAAACCACCTTCTTCATCCTGTCTTTATCCACTTTTAACAATAGTATTTCAGTCAGGAAAGTGGGTCACTGCTCAACCACCAAACCATGTGCCACACAGTATGCGGTGGTGACTAAGGAGAGGCCAGCAGCAAACTGCCTGGAGTCTTCCACTTAAGAAAGTTAGAGAAAACTCGGTCCTAAAGAAACCTACCTAATGGGGAATAATTTGGTAACCCAGGACCCCCCCCACAGGAGCACTCACTGTGTCTACCCTCCTCTCTCCCCTGGGCTGTATAGTCTTCTCTATTCCCTGCCCCTTGCTATCCCTTTTCTTAGGAGGTTTCTGAACACACTATTGCTTGGAAAACTGAAAAATTAATATTTTGGTTTTTCTCTCACTCTGGGGAAGCCACCACTCTAAGTGAAAGGCAGAATATCGGTTCGTACCTTGGCAACTTTCGTGTGTGCATGTTTGGGAGTAGGTGTCAGGTCAAGGGTCACAGGTTGATGTCTGGAGTCTTTCTCCACCATTCCCTACCTTAGTTTTTGATTCAGGGTCTCTCACTAATTCTGGAGCTTGCCAGTTAGGCTAGACTCTTTGGTGAGAGAGCCCTAGGGATCTTTCTGTGTGTTGTGTCCCCAACTATGCCTGCTTCTCTGGAGTTATGGGTATGTATACAGCACACCTGGCCTTTTATATGGTAGGAACCGAAACCAGGTCCTCTCGGTTGTATGGGAAGCAACTTACCCCACTGAACATCCATCTCCCCAGTCCCTACCTTTAGAAACTTCAGTAACCTTTTCTCTCTTTCCATCAGATCAAGTGGAATGGAGCCCGGGCTGTGTTTGTCACCAATCCTTTATTGAAACTGGCAACATACACGCTTTATAATAGAGCAAAAATAATGTTCGATATGTACAGCCTCTGTGGGGGCTATCTGACTATACACCAGGCAGAGTGAGGGCATCAAGTCTTCAGTGTGTGCACACAAGGACACCAGACAGACACCGTGTGCACACTACAGTGAAATGACAACAGAGGTCCAGTGGCAATTTGGCATGGCACCAACAGCATCCTCCTCCTCCTCCTCCATGCACAGCTCAGTCAGTAGTCATTTACCTGGAGTCCGAGGCTGAGATAGGTTGTGTGGCTATGAATCTTTTGAGTGAGACCACCTCTGTGGATAAGTTTGCCATCCCCTGCTTCAAATACAAATTCTCAGCCTCAGAAACCTTATAGCCACTGTCTTTGACTGCCACCATGCCTGTTTTGAAGCTACTCTGAGTTTTGCCGTTCAGTTCTTTGTGATGCCAGGGTTCCGATTTGAGGGACCAATCTTGAATGTTCGTCACCTGCACTGAGAAAGGAGGGAGGGAGGAATGGACCATACCCGAGGTACCATGCTTCTCCAGGTCAAAGTGTCTTTTGGCCATGACATCGGCTGGGGAAGAGAGTTTCTGCATGCCTTCAAACTCGCTGTCCAAAGCCTCCACTTTGATCTGCATGGCCTTGGCTTTGATTCGGAGCTTGTGGGGCAAGGCAGAAGGGTTCACTTCTGGAACCTTCACCACAGTGGCGTGCACCCGCTGCAGCTCCACCGGAGAATGGATGGGGCCCTTGGGTACCTGCTGCTCGTCTTCCCCATCCGAGGACTTGCCCACAACACCCTCATCGGCCTCTGAGGTTCTCGGGGAGTTGCTGGTGGACCCATGAACCTGCAGGAGGGGTGGGGAGTGGGAGTAGGTAGAGAAGGAGCTGCCCATGTAACTTTGGTAGATGGAGGTGGAATAGGCACCCCGCTCCTCCCTGGATTCCCTGGCGAAGCTCTCCAGCTCCACTGGCTCCTGCTTGATCACTGGGAACTTGTTCTCAGGGCTCCGGCAGCCTCCCTGAGCGGGACTTTCCTGCGTGTGCTCCACAGAGGACACCTCAGACACATCAGACAGAGAGCTCTGAGGAGAGTGTTTAATGACTGAGATGCAGCTCCCAGCTACCATTGCGGGTTCATGCTCATCCACAAACGAGCTCACAGCGGCCTTAGACGTCTGGTAGTCCTGAAAGTACACAGCTGTGGAACTACTGAGTTTCTGGATTTCTTGGGCATATGCCGTGGAGCTAATTAAACCAAACTTCAAT
This sequence comes from Ondatra zibethicus, assembly GCA_004026605.1. Classification (NCBI taxonomy): domain Eukaryota; kingdom Metazoa; phylum Chordata; class Mammalia; order Rodentia; family Cricetidae; genus Ondatra; species Ondatra zibethicus. Next base: position 85,293 of record PVIU01005382.1, on the reverse strand, counting down.
TTGAGAGAGAGCAGCTCAGCTTTTAAAGTGGCATTTTCTTCTCCCAGGGCAACCAGCTTGTTCTCCAAAACCAGGTCATTGAGCCGGCGCTTCTCCCGAGACCTCTTGGCAGCTTCGTTGTTTTTCCTCCTTTTCTCCCAATACATGGCATCTTTCTTCTCATCGGGAATGAATTCCCGTTTTCTCCGACACGCAGAGGATTTGTTCTTCCCCACGCTCCCTTCATTCAGGAGCAGATCTTCACTCGAGGCGAGGTCCTCCGCCACCTCGGCTAAGGCAGAGTTCAGCACCATCATCTTGTCTGAGCTGCTGGGTGGATCCAGGGGGGCTGGCTCCTTTTTGATGGTCTGCATTTTTCTCAGCTGCATCAGAAAGGACCTTACCCTACAGACCCACTGGGGGAGAACAAATCACTTTCCCAGTATTCTTTCAGGTCTGCAAACCTTCGGCTTCTCATCCATCAACATTCCTTCTCCTGTCCAGTCCAGGATAAATCTGCCAGGTGCCTCTCTGAAGCAGACCGAGGTCGTATTGGGTATCTGCAATGAAGGAGAACATGGTGAGTCCCTGGGGCAGATGTGTGCCAGCAGCTGGAAGGGAGCTGTGCTGAGTAAGGCAGTCAGGGGATATGGGCTTCAATGCGGCTCAGGTCTTTAAAGAGTGAGCAAGCTGGAAAAAAGATGTGAATACACACATACTTCCACTTTGGTGGCAAAGGACATCTTGGCAGAGGACTGTGTGGTCCAGGAGTGTGAGGAAATGAGTTAGTTACTCCGTCACTCACTCATCCAGTCACTAAATCTGTCACGCAGCCAACCATCCCTCCATTCCCATCCCTCCCTCCCTTCTTCCATTTACCCACCCCTGGATCCATCTAATCCCTCCCTCTAATCCCATGTATCCATCCATCCACTCATTCCTTCCTCCTCCCTCTTCTCTGCTCCAGATCCCATAGAAGGCTGTGTTTCACAGAGATGCAAGGCCAAGTGTAGTATTCAGGATGATTCATTATAGGGAGGAAATGACAGACAGCCCATCAGTGGTGAGGTGCTAACCAGAACCCGCTACCCTGCTTCAGAATGACAACAGATAACAGGTTAAGTAAACTCCTTAACTCTGTTACTTGATGTCCTGCATTGGAGGGCATAGTGGTCCCCAGTCTCCTCTGGGGACTTCTGGCCTCACCGTCAAGATGCTACACTTATACGAAATGCCCATACTTAGACGATTTGAAATGCAAAGCCCCTTCAGGCTCACTGACAAGACTTTTTAAGACTGATAACCATAGTGCTTTTTGGGGTCCTAAAAACTTAGCTTAATAGACTTCAGTTATATATTCCCCATGGATTATAACACTTACTATCCAGAGGGACTTTTTTTTTAAGAGCCCTCTTGAAAGTTACGATTACTTCAAAACTAGAGAATTATGGAAAGAACTTCTTTCAATCTTGCTAATTAGTTTCAAATAAAATATAAGAACCGAAAAATAGAATCATCAACTGTTTTTCACACCCATGAGTAAACTCTAATATGAACTGGGTTTCACTGTGTGTGTGTGTGTGTGTGTGTGTGTGTGTGTGTGTGTGTGTGTGTGTATGTGTGTGTGAACTGAGGATGGAGCCCAGGGGGGTACTAGGTAAGCATTCTAGTCCAGGCTTTGCTACAAGATAATAAACCCTTATTATATGCCAATGACTCTCTCTCATGGTGCTTTTGGGTCCTATGCCGACTCCACAAAGCAAAGGAGCACATGCAACCTACACACACCATTCCCGTTGCCCCCTTCAAGGTGTTGCTCATCCTGACACGTGACAATCGTGCGTTTTCACTTCATGCCAGTGTTTCTCACTCTTTGTGCACCTCCACCAGGGTGCTGTGCGACTGAAGGCCAGAGGACAACCTCAGGTGTCATTCCTCAGGTTCTGTCCTCTTTGTTTCTTTGGCAGAGTCTCTCACTGGCTTAGAACGTGCCTTGTAGGCTAGGCTGGCCAACCAGTGAGCTACTGGGATCCCCGTGTCTCTAGCTCCCCATCGCCTGAACCATCTACTGAGCACCACGATGCCCAGCTGCTTTTTACAGGGGTTCTGGGGATCAGGTCTCCACGCTGGGGTGGCAAATGCCACAACTAAGCCATTTCCTCAGCACTCTCACTCCCAGAAGCCTGCCTGTTGCTTCTGTCGTTTCCGCGGCAGCAAGAATGTCAAGGTCATAAAGACTGAGGTGTCACACAAGGCTCTGTCTATCAAACTGGGCTACCACCACACAGGGAGCAGCTCCCCTACTCAAGGAAGCCCAAGGGTTATTAACAGCAGGCGTGTGTGTGCTTCGTGACAATGACACCGTAATAGGCACCACTTCAAAGGCCAAAAGACAGCTTTTCATCCTTTAGTAAAAAGACATGATCTCTTATCACTTCCATCCAAGCCTTGTCTTTTAATCTGCAAACACTCCCCTCTGCACAGTGCAGGGCACATTCTTCAGTCACTCGGGTCCGGTCCCCTTAGAGTTGGAGCTGCCACCATGTGCTGAGAACCAAACTCTGGTCCCCTGCAAGAGCAATACGCACGCTTAAGTCATGAGTTATCTATCTAGCCCCTATTATTAGCTTTTTGTTGGTGTTGTTTTTTAAGACAGGGTTTCTCTGTGTAGCTTTGGCTGTCCTGGAGCTCACTCTGTAGACAGACGATGGCTGGCCTCAGACTCACAAAGCTCCTCTTGCCTCTGCCTCCCAAGCGCTGGGGTTAAAGGCGTGCGCCGCCACCACCCAGCTTAAAGATGTATGTGTATGAGTGCTCTGTCTGCATGTGTGCCTGCATGCCAGAAGAGGGTATCAGATTCCATTATAGATGGTTGTAAGCCACTATGTGGTTGCTGGGAATTGAATTCAGGACCTCTGGAAGAGCTGCCAGTGCTCTTAACTGCTGAGCTATCTCTCCAACTCCCCTATTACTATCTTTTTTAAAAAAAGATATTTGTATGACTATTTTGCCTGCCTGGTATCCTTGGAGGTCAGAGGGCATCAGATCCCCAGAATTGAACTCACAGACGGTCATGAGACACTATGCGGCTGCTGGGAACTGAACCTAGGTCCTCTGTAAGAACAACAAGTGCTCTTAACTGCTGAGCCAACTCTCCAGCCCCATTATAATCTTTAAACAAAACCAAAAATGTATCTATTTCAACAAGGGGTGAGCATTTCTCTAATCCAATGACTCTGTAGGGTGTCTTAGAGTTTCTATCGCTGTGATGAAACACCATAGCCAAAGCAACTTGGGGAGGAAAGGGTTTATTTGGCTTACACTTCCACATCACAGCTGATCATCATAGGAAGTCAGGACAGGAACTCAAGCAGGGTAGGAACCTGGAGGCAGGAGCTGATGCAGAGGCCATGGAGGGGTGCTACTTACTGGCTTGCTCGTCATGGCTTGCTTGCCTTGCTTTCTTATAGAACCCAGGACCACTTGCCTGGGGTGGTCCCACCCACAATGGGCTGGGCCCTCCCCCACCAATCACTCACTAAGAGAATGCTCTCCAGGTTTGCCTACAGCCCAGTCTTACAACTGAAGCTTCTTCCTCTTCAGTGACTCTAGCCTGTGTTAAGTTGACACGAAACTGGCCAGCACACAGAGCCAACAAGCTAAAAAACAGGAAAGGCTGAGCCACTAGCCGGAGATCACAAGCAGTTAAAAGCAGAGATGGCTCAGGGGTCTATGATCCTCAACAACAGATGCAGGCAAATGTAGCTGACAATATCTTTTTATTGTTATATATGCAGGAAGTGCAGGTGTGTGTGAAGGCTGGAGGCTAACTCTGGGATCTCACCTTTTTTACCTGTCTGCTTTTTTTTGTTTTGCTTTGTTTTGTTTTAAGCTGAGTCTCTCAGTGGACCTAGAGATTCCTGTTTCTACAGATGGGCTGCCTAGCAAGCTCCCAGGATCTGCCTGTCTCTGTCTCCCCAGTCCAGGTCCTCATTTACTCAATGGCAGGGACTTTACCCATAAAGCCACCTCCTCAGCACAGTTGAGGCTACCCTTCTAAAACCATCCGCATTCATGATGACTGCTTCAGATGCCAGGATCTCTCTTTATGACTAATCCCACCATGACTTCACCCGTGTGTCACTGTTTGAAATCCACACCAATGGCTGGGGTACCTTAGTCACCATTTGTGTTTCTTTTTTGGTGAATAACTGCCATGAAATGCCGATTCTATGACGTTACCTCTGTTAGCGCCATTAACTCCATTACACCCATTAGCTGATAGGACTGCTTAAAGACACAAATAAAAAAGAGAAATTGAAGAGCAGGCATCGCGTCATGCCAGCTTACATACTTTCCCACGCCTACTGTGAAGACACCACCGCTGCCACCGCACGCTTTTTTATAACCTGCTACAGGCAGGAGCTGTATTTCATAAGCGCAGATCCCTGGAGTTTATTTAAGTCAGATGACCTAAATACTCTCTGCAATTAAAATAAGACCTGACCTAAGAAAAGTCCACAAAAGAATCCAATCGACGACATAAATTTTAGACAGTTTACCCCACAGGGGTTTCCCTGTATAATAACAGAAAAGCATGTGCATCTCTGACCTCTGAGGTCAGTGTAGCAGTGCAGACTCTACAGAAACAGAAATGAGCAAGCACTCTGCAACCAGCACTGAGCATCTTCCTTGTGTAGACACCAAAATCCACGACGACGAGGCTCGCTGGGAGCTGCCTGACGTGGTCCTGGGAACTGAAGACACCCGTTCTCAGCAGAACCAGCAAGAGCTCTGAACCCTGTGCCTTCTCTCCAGCCTCTACCTGTGACATTTCCGGAAAGCAAATTTTGCCTCCTCAGAGGTACGTTTAGGGGGAAGGGCCTTTTATTTTTATTTACTTTATTTATTATTATTGTGTGGGCATGCATGGAGGGGTCAGTGGTCAACTTTTGAAGTTGGTCTTCTCCTTCCACAGTGGGACCTGGAGACTGAATTCAGGTCATCCAGTTTGTGCAGGAGCACTTTAATCCACTGATGTTTTACATGGAGAACAAAACACTCTAGTTCCTGAGTGCCCAGCTCAGGGCCTGCAGTCACTCGGCAGTCCAAAGTACACGCAGGCCTAGGAGAAACACGTGCTTGGTGCACACGTGGGCACATACCCATGAGCCATCTCTTACACTGCCAGATGAGCCCTATCCCGGCAACAAACTGACCCACTTTTTCTGTTTGGATTCATCTGTGAACAAATGTGTCAAAACCCGATCCAGCTTACAGGAAAGGAAAAGGATTCCAAAGTCCAACAAGGGATTACTTGAAAATTAGATTTAAACTTAATAAATCGGATGACAACCCTGCATTTTATTAATGCACCCATCTACTTTAGTGTGACTGGCAGTCTCCACAGGAGCAAGTGTTTGTAACACAAGATGGACATGAGCAGGAGACGCAGGGCCACCCCTTAAAACAGCTCCACAGCTCGAGAAAATGGAGCCCATGGAGGGGGGAGTTGTGGGTGTATACAGAAATGTGGTTTTTTTTAAAAACCTAAATAGAGACACTTCAAAATGGGAACCATTACTACTCATGAAAAAAGTTTTAAAAAAAGGATTTATTGTTTTATTTATGTGTTTGACTGTATGAGTGTCTGCCACTTGTGGTCTGTGGAGGTCAAAAGAGGGTGTTGGATCCCCTGAAGCTGGAGTTACAGTCAGTTGTGAGCTGCCTTGGTGACAGTGGTCAGAACCAAATCCGGGTCCTCTGGAAGAGTAACAAAGGCTCTTAACCACTGAGCTGTCTCTCTAGCTCCTATCTGTGACATTTTTGAAAAGATAATTGATCAATTTAGTAACTCCCCTGGAGTCTTGCTATGACCATGAGCTTCTGGTCCTCCTGCCTCCACTGCATAAGTGTAGGTGCACACAGGGACAATAGGTTAGGGGTGCTGGAGAGAGGCCCCACAGAGTTGGGAATGCACAGCAAACACTGCCAACTGAGCTACAAACCCTAAGCTAAGTCTTAGGGACACCAACATCACAGTCAACTGCTTTACAGCACAGTGGCAAAAAAAACAAAACATCAGTTACAAAAAAAGAAGCATGCCAGGCACGGGCAGGGCAGAAAAAGGAGTTCTTGAGTGTTCCCAAACTCCCTAGCCTGGTCTTTAACATTCTTGTTCTCTTTCTTAATAGCACATGTCGGTGAGTGTCATTTATTGTGCCGTGTGCCTTATGACTAAAGCGGAAGGTTTATTTGAAGGCTACTTAATTACATTTAAGATCCCTAGAAAGTTAATAAAATACACCGTGTTCTGATAATTGAAAGGCTTATAAACACCCAAACTCCAGTGAAACCACGTCCTCAAAGCCTGGATTATTAATGAATGGCATCTCTTAAATCCCCACTAAACTTAAAAAACAAGCTCAAACTCTAATTAAAGCCATACGAGAAACAAAATCCTCCCCCTTCATAACAACGGGAAAATTAGTTGCAAAGAAACGTGAGAGGTGAGTGGGGGTGGTGGCAATAAAAACTCATTTTGAAACTGAAAAAAAAAAAGCCTCTTATGTAACTGTGATCAAAGGTCAGGGTCTTTCGACATTCACTGTGAGTCCAATCTGGATAAAAATCAACTCAAATAAAATTTAGAAAAATAACAGGATATCAAACAATGTGCTCACCCTGTGAAACGCAGGCATACCTGACGAAAACAAGAAGGGAACATTATAGGAAATCTCAATGACATTGTTTGTTATGTTTGACTTGAATCCCAAGTGTGCTCTCATTCCTCAATACAAATTAAAAATAAACAACTTTTAACAGCCCCAATGCCATCTGGGTTACAATGGAAATAATGAGGCATGTGTGATTTTTAAGCTGGGTAAAAATAACGCTGAGCACTCTGACCGCGCCTTTCCAGCCCACGCTTCAATTAGACCTGCATCTCGGAACCCACTGATGACCACGGCAAGGTCAGCTAGAAAACTCCACTGGCGGGAGTGAGTCAGGGGCCTTGCTCAACCAGCGCACAGCCTTTCACAAAGGGCTTTAATTTGCAGGCTGTTGCATCACTGGTGATGTTATAATTGCCAAGATAAGACCTCAACGCAGAAAAGGAAACTGTTCCACCAAGTACAGTGAGCTTGCTCACTCTCAGTGAAGGAACAGACGGGATAGTGGAGGAGAGAGGGCATGGCCGACAGAGCTCCCATCTTTTTAAGCCCTCCCCCCAACCCCGGGGCTGCTAACCAGCTTCTCTAAGGGCAAAGCGCTGAGTGGGTCCTCCACCTGCCTTGTTTGGTAACCGCCCTTCTTAGTTCTGAAGAATGATCATCAAGGCTGTGATGACTCCAGGTTCCAGCTCTTTCTGCGAGGCACGATTCTAGTCTGCCCTGGGTACCTCAGACCCAGCTTTTCTTCCGCGAGATCAAGAACCATCAGTGTAACAGGGCCTGCCTTTAGTTGTTGGCCACACAGCTACATGTACTTTCTAAGATGGCGTATGTGTCCACCTGCATGTGAGAACGGGCCACTGTTGACCGCAGACCAGAGGTTCTGAAGCAAGCACCAGCCAACCCCAAGAACACAAGTCACAGAGAGTTCCAGGGATCTGGAAAAGGTCAACCTACTCCTGCCGTGGGGACTCATCATCTCTGCTCCTTCAGACACTTCCCTAAGACATTAACCCAGTTACTTGGGACGCTGAGGCACTTTGATGCTGTCAAGAATTCCTTTGGTACAGAGACAAACAACACATACAAGTCAAGAGTATTCAGGAACAACAACAAAAAAAGAGATGGATCGTCACAGACCCAATACCAATCCCATCCTCATCCTTCCCGTGAGATTCGGGTTCAGAAAAGGAAAGCGAGCCCAGACACAAGCATTCTGGAAACGTTTACTGAGCTCCTTCTGACTGTCCAGCTCCACAGGTTTCCCCATCAAGATTCCCTAGAGGCCAGCAAGGGTCAATCAAATACCAGGCCAGAGACCTGGGCAGCACCTGCACCTGTCCTTTTTGCACCTCCCAAAGCTATCTCCAGTTGAAAGAGGGTCCCTAGGGTATCATCCAATAGCATCTTCTGAAGCTGAATTCCAGGCTTACCACGCATAGAGAAAAGCCTCAGCTTATCACCCTCCAACACTTGGATGCTTCACGGGAGTGAAGCCCACCCGGGGAAACTAGCATCTGGGATGAAAGCGCTGGGAGATACTTTTACACAGGGGCAGCTGCCATCTATGTGGGTGATTTAGAGCTGGGGACACCTGACCATATATATAACCTTGGGCCTTTGACTATAAAAACTTTAGATACAAGAATTAATAAAAACGTGAGCTCAACCGGACATGATCAAGCAGGGACCCTCCTTTCCACCACGATCAAGCCCATTTCTATAGCCGGCTAGAGGTCGTGCTTTTTCACTCCATGAATAGAGAAGAGCTTAGCTCGGAAACACAAGGAAGACTCCGGGAACAAAGGTGCCTGTGGTGTCGCAGCTAGCGGTGCTGGGGAGTGGAGTCGGCCCCTGGCTGTGCCACCCGAGGCTGCGCTGTCCCGAGGCCCATCTCCGCTGGAGCCTGCGCCCAGGAGGCACGCCCGCTCTCCGCTCCAGGCCTCCCAGCTCCGGGCGAGCGCAGCGAAGCGCACCGGGTCCCGCGAGCCTCCGCCCCGCTCCGCGGCCGCGCCCCCACGCCGCGCCGCTCCCCAGGCCCGCCTCCAGCCGGGTGGGCGGCGCAGCGGGGCCTCGGCGCCGCGAGGACCCCCGCGCCAGAACAAAGGAATGCGGGGAGGGGGCGGGGAGGCGCGCGGGCCACCGCGAGGCGCGTCCAACGGCTGTCCAGGGGCGCGTCTTGGGCCGAGGTCCCAGCCTGCCACCGCCAGGCGCGTGCCCGGCCCCTGGGGCGCGAGCGAGGGGCGCAAGGCCGTTTGATGGAAGGTGGCATTGCAAAGCCGCCCCCCACACCCCGGCAGGCCTGGGTCTCCCACCCCAGCTCGCAAAGTGGGTCGCGTGGTGGTGTTGGGAGCTAACGCAACCGCAGCGTCTTGGAAAACGGCTGAAATAGGGGTAATAATATGTTCCAAGGGTCAATGTGTCCACCCCCTAAAATAATACTGTAGTTCAATTATGTAAATGTTACGTTAAGAAATATATATCTCACAGACACTATTAAATACGTATATCCACACATCATTACACTAAGTAAGAGTCCGGGAAGAAATTTAATATCCAGATACTTAACATATTCATCTATCCCCAATGAATAAAACTAGGTTACACAGGAAAAAATACAATCTACTAACCTATATATGCTTCCCATAACTCATATATGATCTAGGGGAAATTACGAAGTGAAATAAATACTTCTGACCTCATTAGCTGTTGTTATTTACAAAAGCCAGAGAGATGACTCTTGGCCATTCCCTGCTGGCCTCTGAGCGCAGCAGTTCCTCCAAAGTGTCCTTTAAAATGATAAATGGGGCCCCCGCGTTCAGCAAGCAGTCACTGGGCGCTGCGAAATGCCTTCCTAAAAATACAGTCTTATCAGAGGTCTTGGAAGGCTGGAGTTAAAACTACAGCAAATGGCCTTGAGCTTGTATTTGCACACAGCCCTGGAGACACCAGAAATAGCACCGAGGCCACGATTGTTAAAATGTGATAGGGCTAAATTTAGAAAGACGTAGATTTCATTTGGGCAAAAGACACACTTTTGGCAAGCAAGGGCTAAGTCAAAGCTTAATCGGTTGTCACTTCACGGCTTAAAATATCCTTAAAAAGAACCAACAAAACCCTTGTTGATAGTGACATTCTTAAACGTTGAGATTGCCCTACTTTCTTTGTGGCAAGATTATAAAATCACGTAATTAGCTCTCTTTCTATGCTTAACAGCCAGCAAATTCGGCAGTTATATAACCTAACATTTCCAGGAATCTATTAATGATCTGTCTTGTGGTGTCTTAAAAAAAAAAAAGAAGAAAAAAACCAATGACGATAAGGTGAGAAAAAAAGCTGATGGAATGGAACGCATTCCAGTTGGGAAAGTGGGGAGACAAACGTCACAATGGCTCGTCCGGGTCTTAAAAATAACACCTCCGGAACATTTAAAGGAGCCCCCCCGCCCCCGCGCGCGCATCAGTATCCTACACTGGGAATTCTCCTTTCTTAATAATGAATTCCGTAGGATCGTTCTTAAAGCATGCTTATTTGGGACGATACAGAGGTACCAATAAGGATCTAATACCCAACGCTGCGCTAAAATGTCCAAATCATTGCACACATAGGCGCATATTCCCACATCAGCTAGTCCTCGGTGCCCACGTTTCACCGCGGGTCCATTATGCAATGTAAGAAAGGACACATCCCTCTACCTTCCCGAGGGCTCGTAAAACACGCTGACGACAAACAGGGTGGAAAACGTCGGTGCAGACACAGCGCCTGACACAAACAAACGCCGCGCAGGCTTCTCCCAAAGCCGTCACCATTCGCACTCCCAACCCTCCTTCTAAGCAAATCAAGACGTTTCCCCGTGACTCAACCCTCCCCATGGCCGGCTCAGAGAGGGGACCAGCACGGAGAGACCCCAGAGAGCAGGGCACGTCGTCTGGCTGCTAAGGGGATCGGCCTCCGCTCCGCCTCCCCGGCGCGCTCTTCTCCACCGAAACATCAATTTTCCTGAAATCCGGAGACATTATGCAATAGAGGGGAGGGGGGAGGGAGCGCGCGGCAGCCAGGGCTACGTGCCGGCGCCAGGGCGCTGCAATCAAAGCAGCTACCTTAAGGTGGCGAGTTCCCCTCCTGCCAAGGCAGCAAAAGTTTATGTAATGCATGCCCCGCTCACACTCGCCGCCTCCCGCCATCCCTGCGCGGCGCCCGCCCGCGTCCCGCGCCCCACGCCCGCCGGCCGCGCGCTCCGAGAGCGGGCGCGGAGCTGAGCCGGGCCCCCCGAGCCGCCGGTGGGCGGAGCGCTTACCGTGGTTCTGCTCCCTGGCCCGAGAAGGGAAAGAAAGGGCGTCCGGGACCTGGAGGGCTGCGCCGTAGCGCGACCTGGACTCCGCCGGGCCCTCAGCGGGCGGTGGCGAGGGCGCGGCGCGGGAGACTGGCGGGCGCGCCGGGTCCGCGGGCGCCGTGGCCGCGCCGAGAGATGTGTGTTAGTAGGTCAGTTCCGAGAGCCGCGCTACGTCGCCGCCCGCCAGCCCCGCCGTGACGGGCGGCCGCCGCCCCAATCGCCGCGCCCGCGCCCGCCCCCGGCCCGCAGCCACTGGCCGCGCCGACAGGGGCGGGCTCCCCACCGCCCCGCCCCGGCCCGCCCCGTCCTCTCCGCCGAGGCGCCACTGCCAGTCCGCGTCCTTCCCTGGCCGCGGTGGCAGCTGCTCTCCGCTGTCCGCGGGGACCCACGCCTAGCGCTACGTTGCGCAACGGGACGCACCGCGGAGCCACCGGGGCGCTCCTGGGAGGAGCCCAGGAACCCTCTGTCGGGTTGCCGGCCGCGCCCTCCGTGGCCACCGGGCTCGCTCAGTGCACCTTTTTGTTTGTTTGTTTGTTTCCCCGAGAGCCACACGGGGCTAGGCTACCTGTTGCCAACAGAACACCGGGCGAGGGCAGCGGGGACCCGGGCGTGGTGGGGACCTTCGCCTCCTTGCGCCTACGGTCCTCCTGAGACCGGGAAGGGGCGCGGCGGCGGGGCTGAGCTGCGACTGAAATGTCCCGCTCGTCTCCCGACTGTTGCCCTGCTGCCCAGAGAGCTCCGTACACAAAACCCCGGGGAGAAGACGACCCCGGCGAAGTTGTTGGGTAACACGACTGGGAAATCAGGCTGGACGCGGTCGGTCTACGTCTCCAACCACGTGGAGAGGTGGCGACTGTCTCCGAGGACCTGAAGGTCCGCGGCCCGGGTGCGCCAGTCTGGGACGCCCACCCGCCTTCAGTGCCCGGGCTTGAGCGAGCCATAGAGGCCACTGCACGAAGGCTCTTGACCTGGTAGCTCTCCCGTCCTTTCTGTCCCCCAGTAAGCACGCCAATTCCCCCTCCCCCTAATTCCCGGGCTGTACAAAAGACATAAGGAAACGGGAGACAGGGCATCTGACTGCATGTTCTTAAGTCAGTCACCAGGTTGGCTATTGTGAAGGAACGTGGCATACACTCCCCGCGTTTACAGACACGTAAGATTAGTGCCGGCTTTGGCAAAGGGAGCCATATTCCTGACAGTGACGCACGCGCTTGCCCAAATACGGAATGTGGCAGGTGGCGAGGTCCTTGAGCAGTCTGCTCGGACTGTGGGAGCTGGGCTTGAATCTCTCTCTCTCTCTCTCTCTCTCTCTCTCTCTCGTTTTTAAAAGAAAGCAACCCCCAAAGTAAAGATCGAACGCGCAGGTCTCCCACCCAGAACAGCTAAGTGGGTCTCTTTCCGTCTACCGCAGGCACACATTACAAAGATAATCTCAGAGGCACACGTACTGCTAGTTTAATTACCTTTTACCAGTTGGACTTTCGGATGCCTTCGCAGAGCAATAAATGATGGGGTCTGTCTGATAAAATACCCCTTAACCAATAAGGTCCCCAGCAACACAGATTAGGCAATATGGTAAGCCTCCTTTTCCAGTTGCTGACCATTTTAAAAAACATACCGCCCCTTTACACGTTTGTTTCGAAGAACTGACTACCTTGACGTAAAAGAATCTTGATTTAGTTAATTGGTTCCACTTTTCTCTAATTTACTGATGTCATAGGATCCCGAAGTAGGTAGAATAAGGAAGGAATAAAGTTTTCACCAAAAGTCAATTGAACTTGCCTGACTCACCGGAGGTTGACAGCGGAGGAACGGACGCTCTGACCCCCGAAGCTGTTCTTTAGACTAAATTTTGAAATCTGATGCCTGTCTTCATTCCCTGGGGCAGTTTACACTACGCCTCCACTTCATTTGTGCTTCCGTCATTGCCGTCTAACTTGGAAATCAGAGGAAGTGTAAAAGATGCGTCTGATACCACTTGGAAAATAACTCTCTAGCGCCCCCTGGTGCTTAGGAAACAGCTCAACGAGGCGGCGGAGGCTCTGTCCCCAGGACCTGGGTGATGGTGAGTCCAGGGTTATACCCTGGAGAGTCCACCTAGTGGGCAAGTGCTTGCAGTTAATTGAACTGGGAGAAAATTGAAGTATAACCCTGGGGTGGGAGGACTTTCTCCAAGCCGCCAGTGTGCTGATTTCAGAACAGGCTGTAAGTAGGGTCTCCTGAGGAAGGAGAGGAAGTTGAGGTTTTTGGAAGAGCTGGGTCTTGAACCCCAGGTGTACTGCCTGCTAAGCAAGTGCTTTATAGGTGTGCCATCTTCCCAGCCGAAACTCAGAAGAACATCCTTACCCTAAGCAGCAGGCTTCTTTTAGTGCTGGAATTGGGGTTGGAGGCAGGAGCCAAGGAGAAGTGACCTGGACCTGCGGAAAATGATCACCGGTGGCTTTGTTTTCAGACACTGCTAATGCGCTCTCTGACCAGAATAATGTAAGAGGTGTAAGCTGAGAACAATGAGAATTGTGGGTCTTTATGAGAAAAGTCTCAGGGCATGTCCAGTTGGAAGGTCTAGATGGCTCTTCTCTAGGCATCCGGAGGGGTTCCCTGTTCATCGCGGTACTGAGCATTGAATCCAGGCCCAACCCCAGTTGGACAACTTCAGCCCAGTGTTCAGAAGCTTTTGCCCTGGGCCTTGCTAGACCTAGTTAGCTGCAGCTAGCTACTTTATGGGGGTTCAGGAGGTGTGCTACCCGGGACTATGATGCAAGAGAAAATGCTTTTATCACTACAGTACCAGAGCAGGAGGTCATGGCTTCAACTTTTCAAAAGTTGACATTAAAAATACCTTTTGTGTGTGTGTGTGTGTGTGAGAGAGAGAGAGAGAGAGAGAGAGAGAGAGAGAGAGAGACATTGCTTTTCAATGTTGACAAGGAATTTATTTTTTCAAAGTGAGGCTGGTGAGATGAATTAGTGGATGAAGGCACTTGTCACCATGCCTGACACCTGAGATTGAGCTCCAGGGTTCAAATGGAGGAAGGGGAGAGCAGAGCCCTTAGCGTTGTCCTGTGACCTCCATATATGCAGTATGGTATGGATTTGAGTGGATGCACACACACACACACACACACACACACACCATAAATAAATAAATGAATGAATGTAATACATTTAAAAACAAAGAAAGTGTTGGGCCAGGATGTATCTCATTTGGTAAGGTGATTGCTTGTCATGCACCAAAGCCCTGGGTTCAATTCCCAGCACCACGTAAACCAGACATGGTGGTGCATGCCTGCAATCCTAGCACTCAGGAGGTGCAGGCAGCCAGATCAGAAATTCAAAGTTGGTTTTAGCTGTAATGTCAGTTCCAGGCCAACCTGGGCTATGTGAAGCTCTGTTTATAACTTAATGAATGAATTGGTGAATGAATGAATGCATGAATGAATGAGTTAGTCTAGGGTTTATCTAGCTGGAGCCTAGAGATGGAAAGTGAAGTCCTGTGGATATGGCTGGAAGTCGGTCACAAGGCTGACTGACAGGCTAGTGACAAACCACGTCTGGAGCTCCAGTTCTTTGTTTTCCATACCAGATTTCTGAATTTCTTTTTGGAAAAGTTTCATCTGCTATGTCCCCTTTGGTGACCACAGCCCCCATGTAATGACCAGGTGAGAACTACCAAGGTACTGTGTTTATTGACCAACTAGCACCTTTTATTTATTTTTAGTTTTTAAAAGATGTGTTTATTTTTATTTTATGCATATGAATGTATTGCCTGCATGTATGTCTATGCACCACATAAGTGTCCGGTGTCTCCAGAAGCCATAAGAGGGCATGCAATCCCCTGGGATGGGAGATGGTTGTGAGCGGCCATGAGCCGCTGGTAACTGAACCCTGTGTCCCCTAGAAGAGCAGCCAATGCTCTTAACTGGTGAGCCACCTCTCCAGCCCCATCTCGTGCCTTTCAATTAAACTTTGCAAAGCAGAAGTCCAGACGGTTCCTGGAGACCAGTAAATTGTCATTTGCTTGTTTAGTTTTTAGTGACAGCTCTACAGTGAAGATCAGCACATGGTCTAGGACAGCATTTCTGCCTTGACTTTTGAATTCCTTTATCCCACCAAGTGTTGACTCTTTTCATGCCTGAGTATGAAGCTTAGAGATTCCTGACGCCACCCTCTCCCCCCCCAGCTTCTTCCCACCTACTCCCACCCATCCCCTTCCACCCCTCCCGGACTCCTGCTGTGTGGTCCCATCATCCAGATTTACACAGAATATGTCTGGCCTAATTCTCCCAAAAAAAAAAAAAAAACTGGTTTGGCGGTTTTGTTGTTTTGTTTTGGGGGAGGAAATTGAGTAATAGAAGAGGGTTAAATAACAGTCCCTAGAGAAGGGATGGCTTAAAACCTGAGAAGCCAGAAGGTGAAATAGCTCCGCTCAAGCTAAGAAAGAAAAGGCTCTACATTGGCTACAAGTTCTCCCCAGAGGAGAGCAGCTGAGGGGTTCGAACACATTTCAAAGGCTTTCCAAATGACTCAGGGAAATGTTGTAAGCACAATATTGCAGAAAACGGAAGCATGTCTTCAAATTCAGCCGCACACAGTCCTACACATGTCAGTCACTGAGAGTGTCTCTGCTCATTCAGATTAACCGGTAGATGTAGAGATGGTGTAGGGGGAAGGGGGGAGAGACCCCAGAGAACGAAGGAGCCAGGGGCTCCACTGAAATGGTCAGGACTTTGGAAGCAGCTGATGGCACCCACTGCAGCACGTTGTGGATGGAGCAAGCCTTGTGGCGGCAGCTGACAACCAGCGCGGGGCTCGCTGCCTTTCAAGGATAGGAGATCTGCAATTGTGAAACGTGGTCTAGCAGAAATCACTTTCCTAAGAACAAGAGATGACACATCCACTCTGATACAGCTCAGACCAAGAAGGTGTAAAGCTTATCTTAACAGTTCTGTGAAGTCCTGCCCAGAGTGCTTTACTGGAAAGAGATGCCGCTGCCAAACAGAGGCCTGGATTCCAGAACGTTCTGTAATCCAGTCTCACCTAGGGGATGGCTTCATGTCACTGAGGGTCTGTCCTGTCATCTGGCCCTGCAGAAGTAAGAACAGGCACTGCTCCAGTCCCTGACAAAGGACAGTAGGGAGACTGTAGGCCTGGGCTTTACAGAGAAGCTACACCAGGTAGGAGCCTCCCCAATTCAAACCCTTCACGCTGCCTCTGTTCCGCTGCACACCAGTGGACTCAGAGACAAAGCTCTCTTCTGTATTTTGTTTCAGTGAGTGTTGAAGGCGAGCACTCTGGTAAATGCTCTTAGAAGCCAGGAAACCAGGTGCTTGACCACACTTCTGGGCTTCTGAGAAGTTTCCAGTTTCATAGGCTCTGAGCAACTCTGCAGAAGTGCTCCAGGTTTAGCGGCTGTTGCTCAAAGTCAATCACACATGCCACTGTCACACAGACTATCACACATGCTACAGCCACATGCACTCAGGATCCAGCTGGAACAATTCCTCATGCTGCCGTCACACACAATGAGGAGCGTCAGCTGCAGGCAATGCTACAGTCACGCACACTAGACAACATCTTGCCAGGTTGGACACTGTCAGAATGATCGAAAACCGGGCTCTCCGTCCATCACCAAAGGATGCGGTGATGGCTGCAGAGATGGAAGGCCCTGCCTCCATTTCAACTCCCCTCCCCCAACTTACCAGCACTATGGCTGGGGCAGGCTACTTTCCTCCATGGCCCTCTGCCCCAGTTCCCTTTTTTGGTAGTATTTATGAGAATAATATTGATCCCAACATATTTTGAGAATAAAATCGCTGAGGTTGCCCTTGCTTAGGAAAGGGCTTGAAACACAGACTGGCATGTGTTAGGGATTCCTACCCTTAACACAATCAAAACTCAATCTGGGGCTGGGGGTGCAGCTTATTTAGTGGGTAGAACGCTTGCCTACAATGCATTGATTTGATCCCCAGCACTGAAATAGACTGTTGTGGTGGCTCTCACCTATAACCCTAGCCCTCAGGAGATAGAGGCAGAAGGATCTAGAATTGAAGGACATCCTTTGCTAGATAGGGAATGCTAGGTCAAATTGTGTGTGTGTGTGTGTGTGTGTGTGTGTGTGTGTGTGTGTGTACAGACTAGCTAGACACGAGCAGTGAATTTCCTTACACTGCCAGGGTCCTCCTTCAATTCAACTGAACAAGTGAGTATCCATGACTGCCACACAGCATCCCGGGAATAAATAGGGGTGTCAAGTCACTAATTAATCCATTTACTGAGCACCTGCTAGGTGTCAGGCACTCCTAATACCTGCTATAGACAAAGACCTCATTCTTTCTATCCTGTGATACACTCTGGCAAAGTCAGGCCCATAGAGACTCATGAGAGAATGGGGAAGGATGGTGGATTACAGCAAACCCAGATCACTCTCACAGTGTGATAAGGGTCACTCAAAGGCCCAGGCTACGTCCCAGTTATCAGATGAAAGAGTCTTCATCCCATGGCAGAAAGCAGAGCACTTCTTGAAGGGGAGGGGTTTGTCTGAAGATTTAGAAGTGGGTGGGTGATGATGGACAGGAACCACAGGGAAGGACCACAGAAAGGCTTGTCAAGCCCTGGGGTGGGGGTGGGGGTGGGGGTAAGGGAGAGCTGTGAGGCTCACAGTGAACTTGTTGGGAACATTGAGGGTGAAGAGGAGGCAGGGTAGATCCTGCTCCCGGAGACCAGAGGTAGCTGAATGGACAAGTCAGATGGGACAGACAGCTGCTTTGGGGGGCACACAGTTACATTTGCTGTTTCACTCGTCATATGTCACGTACTCTATGCTGGCCTTGAACTTCTGATCCCCGTTTCCACTTCCCGCGTCCTGGGATTTCTGCTGTGTGCCACGTCACCTGGCTTAGGCCATGATGAGGAAAACCCAGGGCTACATGTGTGCTAGAGAAGATAGGCACTTTATCGACTGAGCTTCATTTTGTTTTAAAGCATTGTGGGTGTATGTGTGCAAGCGTGCATGTGTGTGTGCATGTATGTGAACGTGTGTGTATGTGTATGAACCACATGATATATTATCCATGTAGAGGTTCCAGGACAACTTGTGGACGTTGACTCTTTCCCTCCCCTGTGTGAGTCCTGGGGCTCGAACTCATATCACCAGTCTTAGTAGCAAGCACCTTTACCTACTGAACCATCTCAGTGGTCCCCAACTGAGCTTTTAATGACGAATGTCATGTGCACAGTAAGAATCAGTTTAGTGGCTCTGAGGTTGGGGTTCAGTGGTAGAGTGCTTGTCTAGAATGCATAAAGTCTTGGCTTCCAACTCCAGCACCAGAGAATGAATAAAAGAAATACTGTAGGGACTTAGCTGGGACTCTGTGTGATGTGAAATCCCGAAGCCTCAGTTTCCTCTTCTGAAAAGCCATGGAGTAGAGCCGCACACACTGTGTCTGTGCTTTACCTCTGTCTATACAGGAGCGCCCATGAGAAACAGCCCAGGCAGCATCAGCAAGCCCACACCCTGTCAGGACATCCCATATAATGAGGACTCCTACCCTTTACTGCTCCACAGAGAGGCAATGGGTGTCTGGAGGAAGCAAGCTCTGCCCTGGGGATTGTACATTGCTAGAGTGGGCCCCCTGCATCCTTCCCAGGGAAGCATCTTAGCTGGAGACAGAGAGATGTGGCCCAGGATACAGCAGTGCAGCATCTGAACATGCAGCGTCCCCATAGGCTCGTGGATTTGAACACTTGGTCATCAGCTAGTGGCAGTGTTTTGGAAAGTTGTGGAACCTTTAAGAAGGGGAGCCTCGCTGGAGGAAGTGGGTTGCTGTGCGTGGGATGTGAGGTTTTATAGCTCAGGCCAACTTCCTTTCCACTCTCTCTGCTTCCTGACTGCAGAGCAGCTATGACCGCGGCCTCGGCCCCCTGCCACCATGCCTTCCCGCCATGGTGAGCTGTATTCTCTAAAACCAAGTCAAAAGAAACATTTCTTTCTTTAAACTGCATATTGCCAGGCATTTTTTCGTAGTAACAAGAAAAGTAACGAATACAAGTTTGGCCAAAGTTGAGACCACATGAACCTCCCCATCAATCACTAATTAAGAAAATGCCCTATAGCCAGATCTCACGGAGGCGTTTTCTCAGTTGAGGTCCCCTCTTTTCAGATGATTCTAGCCTGTGTCAAGTTGACATAAAACTAGCCAGGACATTTGGCTTGTGTTGAAGTCCAGCGTAACTCTCCCAAAACCACTTAGGTTTAGCAATCCCAGGCCCTAACACCTACCCTCTGGAGCAACCATCTTAATGGCTCAATGTCTTGCCTCAATATCCCCGCCAGCAAGTCTGACTCCAGCTGGTTCTTCCGGGGTTTTCTGCTGCAGCAAACTGGATTTTATAGACCCCAAAGCAGACAAGGCACATCCTGTCACCCGGGAACTTACACCAGGGCAAGGGACTGGGTGTCTGTTTTCCTCGGGGACCACAGAGCATCACAAGGCAGATTGTGAGCAATGAGACACACAGCACCCCACAGCATTTGGCAGCATGGAAAGAGACCCCAGTCCTGTGTCCTGGGAAGGTCTAGTTATCAAAGCACCGAATCCCCTGGTGCCAGTGTTTTCTTCCACTATGCCTCCTTTCCCTCCACATCTTTTCTACCCTCCTGGCAGTTCTGGGACCAGCCCTCCCTGGAAACCCTTACGACTCCAGCTCCTGTTTCTGGGAAGCCCAGGCCTAACCAAGTTCCTTCACTCCTCCTGAAAACACGGATGTCAAAATCAGCTGTATTCTTGAAGCTAAGTTTTCTGATAAGGAGCCCTTCACTAAAAGCAGCAGAGCGAGGTCGTTCAGTATCGCAGGGAGACACTGTCAGTGTTGGGGATTGCCTTCCTGGCCAACAAAAACCGACACATCCAATAACGCTGCCTGCCTTCTTGTCAGGGCTGAACTCTGCTGTCACAAGGCAGCAAGCTTTTTTAACCTTTGAGCCATCTCCTCCACTCCTCAAGCAGTGTTTAATAAATGATAGCTTTTGTTATGGTTTAAGATAGGCTTGAACGTTTTAAATATAATCAGGGAAATGTGGTATTTGTAAAACAAAACTATCAAAATGAGTGCTACATCAAACGGAAAAGTAAAATTTATCTATGCAAATGAATGATTAAAGGGGGCCAGAGGGAGGTGCTGGTGGCCCAGAGGGAGGTGCTGGTGGTGCAAGTTATGCAGCTGGATTTTGTTCAAACCCAAGTTTGATCCCAGGAGCCCACTTGAAGATGGGCGGAAAGAGTGATGGGACAAAGCTGGCCTCTGACCTCCACACATGGGCTGGGTCACACCGTGTACACACACATGATGCACAGAATAGTAATTAAAAAAGAACATAAAAATGAAGCTCAAAATGAAGAAATTGAGCATATTTCTGGATAGAAAGGACCAATATCCTAGAGATACTAATTGCATGCAAGTGCCAATCCATGATTTCTCACCAGCTCTCAGATAGTTAAATGAATTAAAACAACACAATGTTGCAGAATGGGCTGACAATATAACGCAGTGGTAGGTATGTTCTAAACATGTCGAGTTCAAGTTACCAAACCACCCCCCATCCCCCCCCCCACACAGAGTAGGAAAGGGATGGGAGATTAGCGAAACAGAATAGATATTCTAGAACTCGATTAGATAGATTCATGTATGGATATAAAAGAACATATATGATGATAAATATAATTATTGAAGCCAGGGGCTGTAAAGATGGCTCAGTGGTTAGGAGAGTTGTTCACCACTTCTTGCACGGGACCTGCATTTGGTTCCAAACATACCCAAGGCAGCCCACAGCTTCCTGTAACACCAGCTCTAGGGTGTCTGCTGCCCTCTCCTGGTCTCTGTGGGCTACGGCATGCACATGGAGCACATACACGCACCTAAATTAAAAAAAAAAAAAAACAAAAAAAATCTAATATTTAAAAAGTAATTATTGAGGGTCTGGAGAGATGGCTCATTTGTTAAGAGCACTCATTCACTTCCAGAGGACCCAGGTTCAATTCCCAGCACCCACATGGCAGCTCACAACTGCCTGTAACTCTAAGTTCCAGGCAAACTAACAGCCTCACACATACATGCAGGCAAAACACCAACTCACACTCACACACAAAAAAAACTCAATCTAGAAAAAATAAAAATAAAAGTAACTATTGAAATCAAAGAGCAAATCAGCTGGGAACTTATGTAGGAAGCAGATGTTAATGCAGGCACCTTGTGCAGAAGGTGATCTTTGTTGGGCTTAGTTACCCTCAACATGTACGACTGAGCTGGGTGACTGGCCGTTGGCCACTCTTCTGATGGCTCCATATATTGTCGTTGATGCTTGGAAGTAAATGGGAAGCCTAGTCAGTGCCTCTCCTGTTCAGGAATGTGATCCATGGAGCCCAGAGCCATGGACTGGGATTTCAGCTCACATGAAGGTTGCCCCTCACCCTCCTCCTTCATTTTTTCTGAGTTCCCTCACCAGTAGCACTGCTCAGGAGCCACGGGGCAGGGGGAGGGGGAAGGCTCACTCCTGCCTTTGTCCCAACTACAGCCACAGTCAGCTTCCTGGGCCTCGGGCTCAGGGGAACCTGGAAGGGTCTTTAGCATGCCAGTGTTCTCTGAGCAGCCGAGAAAACTGAGGCAGAGTTTCAGCCAACACAGAGAAAAATGCGTCTTGTCTGGATCGTTGGCTAGACTCTTACCTCATCCCAAATAGAAAAATACTCCCACAAGCTAAGGATCGAAGGGACCTAACCAAGGGCAGCCAGATGGGAACTCTGGGCGAGAAGTTACAGAAGAAAGATAAACATACTTGAGCAAGTACAATCAATCAGCTTTTGTCTGATTAAGTCGTTAAAAATTGTGGCTGGAAGGATGGATGGCTCAGCAGTTAAGAATGCTTACTGCTCTTGTGGAGATCTATATTCAGCTGGCCCACTCCAGCCCAGGGGATCTGATGCCCTCTTCTGGCCATCACAGGTATTGCTCCAATGTGCACATACACCCATAAATAAAAACTACAATAATTCTTGTTAAAATTAAAACTTGAGGGAAATGCTTAGAACTTTTCTTCTAGACAGGAGGTCAACACCCTTGAGGCATAGAGTATAAAATATGTTAACTTTTTTGTGTGTGATATGTTGATATATCCACAAGAGCAAGAGGGCATCTAGCATCAAATTAGGTAAACGATACAAATTAAGTTTGGTAAAGACCAAGTTTGAAGAACTTTGAAGGAAATGGAAAGAGACCAACTTCACTAATAGTGGAAGCATGGAAATAAAACATGGTGTTTAAAAATATTTAATTTAGTGTGTGTGTGTGTGTGTGTGTGTGTGTGTGTTCATGCCACGTATGTGTGGGTGCCCACAGAGGCCGGAAGAGGGAGCTGGACCCCTGGAGATGGAGTTACAGACAGCTGTGAGCTTCCTGCTGTGCGTGCGGGGAACTGAACTCAGGTCCTCTGCAAGAGCAGCAAGCTCTATTAACCATTAAGCCCTGTTTGGAGCCCCAGGTGGTTTTTATGTAAACGAGCAATGCAGTGTGCGGAGGAGCGATGACGCCCCCTGCTGGTGACTTTGGCAGTATGCATCAGGTTTAAAACTGGGCCTACTTCTCCACCAACAGGTCCTATTTCAGTGGAGCTAGCTACTGTGGCTCAGACTCCGCCCCAGAAATAATCATTCAAGTGAGCAAAGACATACCCGCGACTGCCTCTGCAGTGTTATCCGTGAGAGGGAAGATGGGAAGCCACTCTCCATGCCACCAGTGGCCTCCTAGGTCGATGATGGCGGCGCCACTTAGAGGAATCGGCTGTGGATGCAATCGGTGCCGACAAAGAGTAAACTGGGAACCAAGCCGCGTGTCCACTTGTAAAGGCAAAAACACTTTATTTATATTTATAATCCGATGGGACATACAGCCACTGGCTCTTGGTGGCGCCTTCTGGGTCCCCGACAGGGAGGGCCTGTCACTTAAAGCTTTTCTGTAAAGTTTATATGACTTGACAGCTGACATGGGGTGCACTCCCTAATCCCAACCCTCAAAAAGTGGAGGCAGGAGGCTACTGAGTTCAAGGTCAGCCTGAGTTACAGGGCAAAATCTTTCTATCTCAGGAGACACTTTCTGAAAACTTAACACACACACATGCCAGGCATGGGGGCACGCACCTTTAATCCTAGCACTTGGGAGGCAATGGCAGGTGGACAGCTGAGTTTGAGGCCTGCCTGGTCTATAGAATGGATTCCAGGCCCAGAGCTACATAGTGGAACATTTTCTCAAATTAAATAATAGATAACACACACACATATACACACACACAGTCTCTCTCACACATAGTCTCTCTCTCTCTCTCTCACACACACACACATATACGCACACACAGTCTCTCACACACACATATACGCACACACAGTCTCTCACACACAGTCTCTCTCTCTCTCTCTCTCTCTCTCTCTCTCACACACACACACACACACACACACACACACACAAAGTCCAGGGACAAAACTCAATGGTAGAACACTTGCCCAATATTGAAGAGGCTCTGGGTTGCATCCCTAGTACCATATATACAGGCGCACACAAAGAGACGAAATCTATATCACACAAAGCTTACATTTAAGTTTTTTACATTTCAACTTTAATTTATGTGTGTAAGGGTTTTACATGCACATATGTATGCATACCGTGTGTACGCCTGTTGCCTGCGGAGGCCAGAAGAGGGAGCTGGATCCCTTGGAACTGGAGTTACACGCAGTTGTGAGCTGCCATGTGGATGCTGGGAACTGAACCCTGGATCCTTTGGAAGAACATTCATTGCTCTTAATCACTGAACCATTTTTAAAGCTCCCAACTTTGTATTTTTAAAAAATATTTTATGTATTCTTAGAGAATTTCTCACATGTATAGCAATGTCCACTATCCCCAACTCCTTCTGAACCCCACATTGCATCCTCCTCAAAGTTTTTAACCTCTTCTTTGGTTATTTGTTTTACTCAAATGTAGCCACATTATCCTTGTGATAACCGATTTATTGGTAATAATCGCTGTATTTTCTTGATTCCATCACAGATGTTACATTGTATAAAATCCTTCTTTGAAATTTGGTACCCAGCTCAGTCTCACTTGAAAACTAAATTGTTTGGTTCTTTACTTCAAAAGGATTTTGTACATAATTGGTCTCTGGGTTTGCTGTCTGTGGTTTTTGTTTTGTTCTGTTTTTGTTTTGAATCATTGTTAAGATGTGAGAACCACAAAGGATCAAGAGAGACTGCACTATGTGACTGAGGTCAGAATGTGCCCTGGAGCTTGGTGTCTCCTACACGCTGTGTGACCTTGAGAAGGTTGCTTGCCTTCTCTGGGTTTCAATCGTCTCATCTATGATTTTGGAGTAACTGTGTGACCAGTGTAGTTGTTGCTTCTCTCTCACCTCTCATCTCCCTGCTCTCTTCTCAGAGCTGGGAAGCCCCTGGTCCTCTAATCTCATGGAGAAAAAACCTGAAATTCCCTCCATACCAGAGAGTAGTGCAGCGCTTCCCAGATACACAACCACCTCTGTATCTGACACCATGGGGAAGGGGCCCTGTGGCTAAGCCCAGGGTCTGGATGCCTTGGTGATAGACTCTTCTCTCTCCGGCATCTGCTATTAATCAATACGTCATCAGCGTCTGAACTTGGGGTCACTAATATCCCATTTGGGCAGGGAATGTGGAGGCTTTGAATACTAAGATAGGATGAACTAACCACCCTGCCCCATCTCTGTTTTGAACCATCACACCTCACGGTTCAGTCCTTCCTCTCCTCTCGAACCTCCCTCTGTGTTTCTCTCTGTCTCTGCCTCTCTCTGTCTGTCTGTCTGTCTCTCTGTCTCTGTCTCTGTCTCTGTGTGTGTTCCTGTATGTGAACACATGTGTGTTCACGTGGAGGCTGGAGGTCAGCAGTAGGTGTCTTACTCTACAGTTCCCCACTTTTTTGAGATCTCTCAAAAGGTCTCCCACAGAACATGCAGCTCACCAATAGTCTAGACAAGCTGGCCAGTGAGCCCCTGAGACCCGCCCGACTGTCTCCTCGGTGTGTGCCATAGTGCCGGGGTTCTGAATAAAGGTCTCATGCTTGTCAGTCAAGAGCTTTACCCTGAGTCCTTTCTCAGAGCCATCACATTCTTCACAGACCGGATCCGACAGTGTGTGTGGAGTGGTCGCTCACACTCACTTCCCAGGGATGTGTACAACAGGAAGCTGGTTGGCAGGAAGAGTCTGAGCTTCCTGCAATCCTCATCTGGCTGCAGATGGCCCCCCAGCTAGCAGCGGCTGCAGACTGAGCGCCTCCCCTCAGCTCGCCACACTGACTGACCTGGCTGTCCTTCACACACCAAGATGGCTAAAGTTGGACATAGGAGGGAGAGGATGAGTCGGCACAAAATGGCTGGCACTGGACGTCTGGGAAACCCAAAAGTCAACAGTGCTGCAGTCTCCTCTATAACCAGTTTTGGCAGTGTGCCACTTTTGCGTGGGTCATACTTAGATGTGGCTTTGAGGTCACAGACGTGGGCCTTAGTCAGACCCTTCACGGTTGCCTTCTGCAGTCTTCCTGTCTGTGTCACCTCTGTTTGGCCAGTGTGCGGTCAGTGTGTGTATGGATAGCCATGCTTCCTTCGTTAACATTATATTAGCCTCCTAATAAACATTGTATTAGCTTCCTAACAATGTTAGATCACTAAGTGTGATTCGTTCAACTAGTTTTTCTTCCTCAGAACTGTTTTCTCTAGACACAGACTAATTCCATAGGAATTTCAGGATTCATATTTTTTCTTCAATTTTGTTAACAGTGTTATGGGGATCAGACATGGTGGTACATATCTGGGTCTCAGCTCTCTCAGAAGCAGAAAGGCTATCTGAAGGAACATAACAGGACCCTCTGGTAACCTCTCCAGAAAGAATGTCTTCAGACTTTCCAATAACTGAACAAACAAAAAGCATAAACAAGCAAATCAGCATTTGAATCCCAACTGAGTATACACACACACACACACACAATACAAATAAAGGCTGCACAGTGTTTACAAAAACAACACTGGTTTTCATGTGTTGATTTTTGCTCTCTTAGCTTTGCTGAATTGATTTCCTAGCTCTGAGGTTCTGTCTTTGGTGGATTCCTGTGGGGAGCGGCCATCTCAGGGTCAGTCATATCATATGCAAATAGAGATGCTTTTAATTTTTCTTTTGTGACTTACATGCTTATTTTTTTGTTTGTTTACTGGTTTGTGCATCTTGTTGGCTGGATCCCTCTGCCAAGAACTTCTGTGGTATGCTGACATAGTGGGGCAAGCGGGCATCTTTGCCTCAGAATGGATCTTGTTGGGAAATCTCTCAGGGTTTTCTCCATGATTTTAATATCAGCTCCGTTTCTATTTTTTATTTTTTTATAATGACTGTTATGTTGAAGAAGGACTTTAATATCTTAGCTACTGACCACTTGCGAGCCAGCCAGCTCTGACTGACCATCAACAAACAACAAAAGAATGTGTGCATCCCTCCCTAAAAGATGTGTTTAAATACAACACTCTCTGGTTTCAGATCACTGGAGACTATGCTGTGTGTTTGGGAAGAGTGTGTTCTCTGCTGCTGCTGCACACCGTGTTCTGGATGTGGCAAATCAGGGCCGTTTGGTTTAAAGTGCCATCCAAGAGGACTCAGAAGGTGAAATGTGTTGCCAAGACTCATGACTTGAGTTCAGACCTTGGAGCCCACATCCCGGAAGGAGAAACCGACTCCCCCAAGTTGTCTTCTGTCTTCTGCACATGAGCTGTGGCATGTGTATGCATGCACACATACATATACAAAATTTAAAACTGTAATAGAAATTAGGGGGCTGGAGGAGATGGCTTGGAGTTTCAGAGTGCTTGCTCTACAGCATCTGACTCATGTTCTAGCCTGTCACCCCAGCTCCAGGGAAATCTGACATTTTCTTCTGGCCTCCATGGGCACCCAAACACACATGTGCATATATACACATATGCACATAAATAAAGAGAAAACAAATCTTTAAAATAAAAAAGGACAACTTAAGTCAATAGTTCCTCATTAATTTTCTGTCTCTATAGCCTCTCTATGAAGCCCCATTTTTGCATTGTTATATGTTTCTTCAGACCCTCTGATGCTTGCCTCATGTATTTTTGTGTTCCAATACTGGGTGTGCATGTATTTATATTCTCTTGAAGACTTGATTCGTTTGTCATTTAATAATGACATCTTGTCTTTTGACAGTTTTGACTTGAAGATTTCTGGCCTTTCTTTGTTTCCATTTGGATGAGTTAGGGGTTTGGGAGGGGGGCAAACTATTACCTTTTTACCCTCAGACTGTGTATCCTCTAAGCTAATGTGGATTTCTTGGGTGGGGAGATGGCTCAATAGCTATAACATGAGGGCCTGGTTGGTTTCTGTCCTCCCATCAGGTCCCACAGTCATTAGGTCCCAAAGAAAATCACACAGAGAGCTCCATAAGTTATAAAACTGATTGGTCCATTAGCTCAGGCTTCATATTAGCTCTTATAACTTATATTAACCCATTATTCTTATCTATATTAGCCACACGGCTCAGTACCTTTTTCAGCCGGGTAGGTCACATCCTGCTTCTTCTGTGGTCTGGGCAGGACTGCAGAAAGAGTTTCCTTCTTCTCAGAATACTCCTGTTCTCATTGTCCCACCTCTACTTCCTGTCTGGTTTTCCTGCCTATACTTCCTGCCTGGCTATCAGCCAATCAGCGTTTATGTAAAATATAATTGACAGAATACAGACAATTCTCCGGCACCAAGTAGCCAAAGTGCTTATTGCTCAAACATGAAGACTAGACTTCAAATCTCCAGCACTCACATAAATGCTGGCTGGGTGTGGCAGTCTATCTGGAATTCCAGGGTTTAGAAAATGGGGATGGGTGTCCCACAGCAAGCTGGCAAGCTAGAGTAACCATAGAGATAAACTCTGGTCTCAAGTGGAAGGCCCTGGCTTAATGAGAAGTGATCTAGGATGTTCCCAACATCAATCCCCGGTTTCCACATGTGTATACACACACATGCACATATACCACACACTTTAAAACAAAAATCCTAGTGTGGGTTTCTTGTAAGAAGCATATCCTTGGATCAAAAACTAACATTCTTTAAAAAGGTATTATTATTACTAGTATTATTATTATTACGTGTGTGTGTGTGTGTGTGTGTGTGTGTGTGTGTGTGTGTTTGTACATGATGCAGCTCACATGTGGAGGTCAAAGGACAACTTAAGAGAGTTGGTTCTCTCCTTCCACCATGTAGGTCCTGGGGATAGAATTCAGGGCCTCAGTCTTGGTGACAGATACTTTTACCCTCTCTGTATTTTGATTGCCCCTTTTTCTTCCTTCTTCCTTCCCACCTCCAGTGTGATCTGCTAACTTTCTGTCATGCCTAGCATCAGTAACTCCACTTTCTGCTCTGTGTGTGCATTTGCCAGTCCTTTGTTTTGTGGCTGCCAGGAGGCTTACAGAAAACATCAGATAATCAAACATTTTAAGCTGATAACAGCTTGATTTCTGCTGTGTGTAAACACTAGGCATTTAGGCCTCTGTCTGTGTGTCCCTGTTGTGGCCTGGGCCTAGATGCCTCCATGGCCCCAGGTGGCAGGACAGGCCACCCAGATCAGCATGGCCCTGGTAGCAGAATGGTCCCTGAACCATTCATGGTCTTAGGTGGTCAACAAAACCCTTGGTGGCAACAGTGCCACAGACATCGACCTAGATCCCTGCTGCTGTAGAGCCATGGACCAGACATGACTCTCAGCAGCAGCCCTGGCCCAGATGACACCGTGGTCCCAGATAACACTGCAGGCCACTGAGATCAGCTTGGCCCCTGCCCCAGGTGACAGTGCAAGCCACTCAGATCAGCTTGGCCCCTGTGGTGGCACAACTATCAGGCACCCTCATGACTACAAGTTGTGGCCCAGATCCCAGGCACCCATGGGGCCTTTGGTGGCAACATGGAGCATGGACATCAATACAGACCCAGATGTGGTAGGACTATGGACCCAGAGATGGTCCTAGGGCAACAGCCTGGGCCTGGCTGTCACCATGGTTCCAAGTGACAGCACAGGCCATCCAGATTGGCATGGCCACCACGGCAGCATGGCCTTCAGACACCAACATGGTCCCAGGTGGTAGTCCGAACTACAGGCCCCAGTGGTGACAGGTGCTACAGACATCAACACAGGGCCCCTTGGCTGCTTCAGGGCCTCAGACCAAGACCTGGCCCTTGGCAGTAGCCCAGACTTGGACATCACCTTGGACTCAGGTGATTTACAGGCCATTTGCGTCAACCTGTTCTTCACAACTCTCGCTGCCTCTCTCCCCAGCCCATGAACTATTCTGCCTCTCTCTCTTTCATTTCCCCACCTGTACTCACTCTCCATAATGGTGCCCGACCGCCTGGCACCAGGGCTGTTGGTTTGGTCACTGTGGGGCTTGGTTGGGTCTCTGCCCATGGTGCAGAGCTGTTGCTTTTCTTCTCGCACGTGCCCGGGCCTAGAAACCTTGGGCAGCGCTTGGTATGGCCAAGTTGCTTCTGGTTGATTGTGTCCCCTCAGACCAAGAAGTCTGGGGGGAGCCATGCATGTCCTTTGCCGACTCTGGCATTTTCTTGATTAAAGATTGATGAGAGAGGACACACTCTCTCCTGGGCTGGTGACCCTAGATTGTACAAGAAAGCAGGCTGAGCAAGCCAGTAAGCAGCACCCCTCCATGGCTTCTGCTCTAGTTTCTGCCTCCAGGTTCCAGCCTTGAGCTCCTGCCCTGACTTCCCTCAAGGGATGTTATATAATGCAGGAAACCTTCCCTTCCCACCCGTGAGTTGACTTCGACCCATGTTTTATCCTCTGAACAGAGACATAAACTAGAACAATCTACAAAGGCTACAGAATTGTTGACATTCACCAATTCTGGGGTCAATCAAGTCATGGACCAATCTTTGAGGGAGCCACTGTCTGACACTAAAGGAGTTCCTTGAAGGGGCTATAGAAATAGACAACTTTGATAGCTTGATTGAGAAAAAGAAAAAGAAAAAAAAAAGACACTGCCCCCCAACCCAGTAAGCTAGCTCCAGAGCTGTGATTTCGATGCCAAGGAGACTAAAAGGAGAAGACAATGTTCAGCTTTCTTCCAACAAATAAAAAAGAAGAAGGAAATGAAATTGTCAAGTTCCTAAGATGTTCTGTCTTGCCAAAATCAACTCAAGAAGACACAGAATAACTAAATATTCCATTAAAATGACTCCCAGAAGCCCTTGCACAGCACCTGCAATTGGATGATAAGCGTCACCTCCTCAAATTATTTTATGGAGGATTTGCGTAGAACCTAAAGGGAAAATACGTTTCCACCCTGTGTCCTAAATGCCAAAGAGCTCAGGAAATCAAACTCCCGCTTTATGACAACAGCAGAAACCTGGTGTCAAATGGGAAAAGAGCAACAGAAATAGAAACTGGTAAGTCAGTCTTACTCACAGGCGAGGGTAGATAGAAACCGCTAGAATAGTCAATAACTTTATACAAAGTTATTGTATAAAGAAGAGATGGTTTCTCTCCCTTCAGTGTATTTAACACAGCATCATAGTAAACATCAAAATGTGTATTATTTTCAGTTTGCTAAAATTTGACACTTATAATAAGAGAGTCAGCAAATCCTGAGCAATGAATAACATCAGGAGACTGGCTAAGCCTACGGTATCCAAGAACACTGTGTGTGTATGTACAGGTGTATGCATGCATATTTGCACACAGGATGAAGGAGGGCATTGGGCATCCTGCTCTATCACTGTCTGCCTCACTCCCTTGAGATGGGGTCCCTCTCACTGAACCCAGAACTAGGCTGGTCAGCAAGCTCATTGACCATCCTATTTTCACCCCCTGCAGCACAGGAGTTACGTTTTACCTTTGATTCAGAAGATTCGAACCTATATCCTCCTGCTTGTGCAGCAACGGCACTTACCCACTGAGCCATTTCCCCAGCGGCCCCCATAAAAATCTCTAGCAGAAATGAGAGGCATTCTGATTCATGTCAGAAACAGAACGGTGCATCACATAATATCCTGGTAGGAAGGCAGGGAAAGCATGATGTAATATGGGCAACACTGGCATTTCCAAGACTGAGGAAGCATACGTGAAGGTGGGCCTGTGAGATGGCAGCGGAGCTGATACAGCCATGGTAAAGTCAGTATCAAACTACCCCTCTCGTGTGTATGTGTGTGTATATATGTGTATATACGTATATCTGTGTGTCTGTGTGTGTGTCTCTGGGTGCAAACATCTGTGTCCGTATGTATGTATGTATGTATGTCTATATGTGTCAATGCATGTATGTGCATGTGTATGTCTCTGTTTATGTATGTGTATATGTCTGTCTGTGTATTTATAATGTCTATGTGTGTGTACATGCATGTATGTATCTGTATATGTATACGTGTGTATGTGTGTGTGTGTTGATGCTAATCCCAAATCCCTGACTGTGCCTCCAACCCAGGAGCACAAACATACAGCTGTGTACAGGGCACAGCACTTGCTAATGTTGTCAGGGCAACGACTGTTTATTTGTTTGTTTGTTGTTGTTGTTTATATTCTTTTCTTTTTTTGAAGACAGGGTCTCGTGTAGTCCAGGCTAGTCTCAAACTTGCTATGCAGCCAAAGAGAACATTAAACTCCTGCTCCTCTGTCTTCACTTCCCGAGGGCTGGGATTACAGGTGTGCATCACATGCCTGGTTTATATAGGGGTGGGACTAGACCATCAGGGCTTTGTGCATGCTAAGCAGGCTTTCTAGCACCCGCTCCACGTTCCCAGCTGCTGGCTGATGCCCTTGTTCCCCTCTCAGCCTTTGTTTTACTGGCCTCCTCCTAAAGGCAGAACTTCCTGCAAACAGCGGGCCTCAGCAGCTGGCAGCAGCCTTAACACTCGGTGTTTCTGCAGCTCTTGACCGCACTGAGAGGTGACATCCAGTGCCTGCCCCAGCCCTCCGTGTTGTGAAAGCACCCTGAAGTCGGTACAGAGACGATGCTGTCTCAGAACACATCTCCGTTGTTCAGCGGCTCTTGACTGTATTGTTGAGAACAGAGCTGTGCCGACAAACCTGGCAAGCATCATTGAATGAGTTAGAGGAAAATCTTAACAAATAGGAAGCCAAGTCATTTTATTCTCAGCCTTAATGTAACATCCAAGGACTGACAATCAGCTAGCTTCCTATGGACACTGATAAATAAACATGAGTATCCTGTTTTAAAAGATTGGACTTCTAAGCCTATACTTGCAGGAATCATTTCTATGGTTTGTTACTAGAGAAGTTTCTCTGACTGTGTAGAGCACCCGAGACCACGAGAATGAGACGTAGCTTTTCCCTCCTGAGCGTGAAGCCGGCTCTAGGTGCTGCTTTCCGGCAACTGCCTCCTGCCGCTGGTGATTGCTCTTCTCTCCCTTTAGGAGAGCGAGAGGAAAGGAATGAAGTCTGAGTGGACAGAAAAAAAATTAAAAAAAGATTGGACCTCTATCCAGACATGAGAACAAGTTCATCATGA
Source organism: Ondatra zibethicus (assembly GCA_004026605.1). NCBI lineage: Eukaryota > Metazoa > Chordata > Mammalia > Rodentia > Cricetidae > Ondatra > Ondatra zibethicus. Next base: position 52,706 of record PVIU01005382.1, on the reverse strand, counting down.
CATGCCTTGTTCATCACCCAGCATTCATTCGCCCACCTAATTGCTAACACCCCTGAAGCTTTTGGGTGCTGACATCCTCAACTTTCCATGTTATTTCTCTCTTCAGAGAGGTTCCCAAATGTAGCTTTTTCTACTCAGATTTAAGCAAAGCTGTCTTGTGAGACTCTTTAAGGAAACTTCCTGACAAACAGGCTACACTCAGATTAGAGATCACTTTTTTTCTTTGCTCTGCCCCCTTCATCCTGTCTGTGAAAGATGTCTAGGTATCCACTGGCCTTCAGGCAATCATGAACTCCAAAGCCACAGGTGAACAGTGGGCAAGAGGTCCGGTCTGGGACTTGTCCTGCCTGAGGCTTCCCAGGTCTGACCTGCGCCTGATGGATTTGGTCACAGAAGGGCAATTTGTTTTACTTGCCTGGGTCATTCTTATGAGGATTTGGGGACACGCAGCCAATCATAGTCTGAAATGGTCACAGCTATTGTTGTGTGAAAACAGGATGGTACTGACACAGCCAACAACCTGACCTGGGGCACCACAGTCTCAACCCAGCTTCGTGGCAGCAAGAGGAAGCACATAAGGCAATGACAACTGGATGTCACATCCATGAGGAAAGAATGGGTAAGTGAGTTCTAATTGTCTATCCACTTGAGAAAAGACATTTAGTCATTTACTTCAAGCAAATGGAACAGATGAGTCTTAGCAAGGTTCATCTCCAGTAATAGGTTCTATGTCCATGCTTCAAGCTTTCCATTCAGATCCGTGTGGGATCCTCACATTCCCAAACATGGAAGAGTGAGAGCAGGAGGGAAAAGTATAAAAGAGAGTGGGGTGGAGGGGAAAAAACCAAACTCTCAGACCCCAGTGGAGGGGTGTGATAAGGGGAGATGGCGCTGGCGGGCTGTGCTGACCCAATAGACAGGGCTGTGAGCCCAGATCCTGGGAGAGAGCTGGGGAGCCTGCCCACTGCTGAGTGTGACTCACTCCAGGCAGTTTTCTGTGACTTCAGGGACTAGTAAGTCCACACCAGGCTCCAGTAGGATCGCATCTCCTCCCAAGGGATCAAGGGAGATGGAGAAAGTCGCTGCAGTCCAGGGCTCGATTGTGGAATTCTCGGAACTGTGGCAGCGCTTGAGCCAAAATACAGTGGTCTGTTTGAAGTTACGAAACAAAACTTCTCACATGGACGCAATGTCTTCCTCACTCACCGTTCTCATAACTTCTTATTGACTGACCACTTCCTCAAGTGTCTTGACAGCTTTCTGCAGGGAAAACGCTCCCATGACCAGCAGGATGCAGGAAGGCTTTCCAAGAGCCCATCAAACCCCAAAGCATGGGATTTTGCAATACAGGAATAAACAAACCTTTCTCATTGGCAAGGGTGTACTGACTATATAATCACTACAGTGATTTAAAGCTCACGGTCTGAAAGGCAGCTCCTTTTGCATCCAGTTAAAATTTAACACCATCTTTTCTGCTTTTAATGTCTTTTTTGGAATGGTTACTCTGGTTAGGGCTTTCAGTGCTTTGAGAATAGAGACGGTGATTGGACAGCTTTGTCTTGCTCCCTGTATCAGAAGGACTGCTTTTAACTTTCCATAATTGAGTAGGGTCTTGCCTATGGGCTTGTCTTCTACAAACTTTATTATGTTGAAGTACGTTTCTTCTGTACTAAATCGCTCAAGAAGTTTTACCACAAAAGTGTGTTTATCTTGGCAAATGTGTTTTCTGCTTCTGATGAGAGGGGAACACGGAGTGTTGCTCTTCATTCCCTTAATCTTGCGAAGCACACTGGTGCTCTGCAGCACCTGAACTATCCTTGTGTTCCAGAGCCACGCGGCATTTAATCATGACCAGTGGTTCTTCCAAAGTGCTGTTGAACTCTGCCTTGCTAGCATTGGGTTAGGAATTTTTGCACTATCAGGGACATCAGCTTGCAGTATTTTTGGTTTACTTGTTTTTATTTTGTCAGTCTTCCCCACCATGGTATCATTTTCTGGTTTTGCTATGAGAGTAATGCTAGCCTTGGCAAAGAAATGTCTGAGCATTGCTACTACTGAAGATGGGACCAAGCAAGGCGTCTAGGCTCTCCAGTATACCACTATGGAAGTCTTGCCCCCAGCAATCTGGTTTCTCCCAAGCTAGTCATTTTTTTTTTTGATGTGCATGAAGCTTGGGAGGTAGTAACAGGAATGGACCAACCCTGCTTTTACCTAAGACAATTTTCTCTCTCATGTTGAAGGCCCCATCTCGCTTCATACTCTAGAACATGGGTCTTTGTTCTTCTCTGACATGACTGCCCAGAGGGCAGGCCACAGACTTTCTTGATTTCCAGGAGCATCCACACATTCCTACCTCACCTCATCATCCCTTTAAAGTCTGTTTGAATGTCATTTTTACTATTCCTTTCATTTGCTACTTCATATACAATCACAATTCTTATTTTAAATGCTTATTGTTTTTGCTTGTTTATTCCTACTTGAATATACACTTCCATGGATAGGACTGGTTCTTTGTCCGTTTTGTTTACTGTTGTGCACAGGCTATCTAAAACTGTGTCTGGAGCATGAGTGATGGGTATACTGACTGTAAGCATACCTTGAAAGGAAACATTGGTGTACTGGGTGGACATGCCAGTCAGCAAAGCATTTGCTTTACAGGTCTGAGGACCTGAGTTCAATTCCCAGAAGCCATGTAAAAGAAGCCATGTATTATAGCAAGCACTGTGACCCCAGCACTTGGCAAACAGAGGAAGGCAGATCCCCTTGGCTAACTGACCAGTCAGTTTAGCTGTTTGATGTGTTTCAGGTTGTTTAGAGAACTTGTATCAAAAAGGAAATTAAAAACAAGACCAGGATGAACGGCACCTGAGGAATGACACCTAAGGTTGCCCTCTGACCTCCGTACAAGCATGCATGCACGTGCCTACACAAACACACACACACACACACACACACACACACACACACAATAGATGTGCATACCCATACTCACACATGCGTACACACAAAGAAACACTGAGGTCCTTTACAGAATGTGGTGCCTAGGATTAATTGTTGGACAAAGCTGGGGATGGTGCCTTATCAAAATTCTAAGCTGTCAGGCCTGGAGAGGAGGCTCAGCAGTAAGAGCACTCACGGCTCTATGAACCTGACTTTGGCTCTTAGCACCCATCTGGGGCAGCTTACAACTATGTGTAGCTCCAACTCAGCTCCAGGGGATCCAGTGGCCTCTTCTGGATTTTATGGACACTGCACAATGTGACATAAACTCTCACACAAACACATAAACAAAAAAGAAATAAAATCTTTTCAAAAATCCAAGTGGTCACAGGTATCACTTCCCGGTGAGTCTTGGCGCTGTTGGGGAACACAAGAGAAGGGCACCGTTCTTTGTCGATATACCATTTTCTTCCATGTTTAGCAGCTTCATTGTTGGTTTTATTGCGTTTTGGGACTGGCAATACCGGTTTCTTCTGTTTTCCAGTTGATATGGAAGAAAGGCCATCTCTCCACGGAGACTCTGTGTGATCAGACCTCCAGGCCTTTTCTCCTGTCACTTCCAGGAGAGACTCTGTCATCTCAGAAAGGCTGGGACAGGTTGGGGCAGGACTGGCTTTGTTCTACTGCCTTAGATGCAAAGTGCGAAAATTGACCTCAGTGCAGGGAGGACAGAGTGATCCTCTTGTGTCCCCTTCACTGGCACATGGTCATTACAGCCCCTACTTCCTGTCTACCTTATGTTACTGCTTCTGGAAATTGGGATCTTCAATCTCTCAGTGGTCCCTAAGCTCACCACTGATGCTTCCTCCCCTAGAAGCAAACAGACCGTTTCACTTTCCACTTTTCAACTCAACACAAGGTTTGGGGTAGGATGGAGGCAGAAGATGGACCGGATGAAAGGTAAGGTCTGTGTAACTTCCTAAAAGTCCGAAATAAACATTGGCTCATAAGAAGCCACACAAACAGCGAGGGAAAGTACTGTGCTTAGCTCCCAGCATCTTCGGGTGGTAACAGCGACAGAGAACAGTATCACATCCAGGAAAATGGCATTGGTACAAGGTCACAGGCCAGCTTTGTACACCCATATGCCCCAAAGAAATAGTGTCTTTTTCTGTCTGTCTATCTATCTGATATCTATCTGTCTATCTATCTATCTATCTATCTATCTATCTATCTATCTATCTATCTGTCTATCTCTTTCCCTTCCTCTCTCCATTCCTCCCTCACTCTTTTGTTTCCTTCCTCCCATTTCCATTTTTTTTTATTCCTTAACAGGGTCTCATTTATCCTGGTTTGGCCTTGTACTCACTACAGAGGATGAGTCCCTGCCTCTACTTCCCAAGTACTGGAATTACAGGTGTGTACCACCATGCCTGGTTTATGTGGTTCTGAGGTGGAGCCACCGGCTTGTGCATGCTAGGCAAAGGCTTTACCAACTGAGCCACATCTCCCAGCACCGCCTAGAGGAAAAAAAGCAAAGGAAAATAAAAGAGCAAATTCTAAACACCTGTTTCAGTTTCTGTTTTAACTGTCCATGATTTATGTTAGTAATAGGAGAGATGTCATGTTTGTATAAGCTTGTTAGTTCCCTGTTGCCACCATAGCAAATTCCTGCATGTACGAAGGATGAAGCCAAGGGACTGAGCCAGCTGTAGAGGCTGTGCTGTAATCAAGACTTGGGAGAGGCAGAGGCAAGAGCATTACAAGTTCCAGGTCAGTCGGGGTTATGAAGTTTGTGAAGTTAGACTCTATCTAAAAACAAAACACACACAAACAAACCCTTTCAACCAAACCAAACAAAACAACAAAAAGGAAGGAAGGGAGGAAGAGAGGGAGGGAGGAAGATGAGGTGAGAAGAGCACAGAGGCTCTGTTCTCGTAGGTTCTTCCATTTGCACAGCGTTCCTTAGCTTCTGGATATACCCCAGTTCCATCTGCATGTGGCTGTTCTGACACATTCATGTGACGACACTTGTGATAGCTTTAAGTCCCACCTAGATAGTTCAGGATTACCATCTCCTCACAGTAGGCCCCCTCCCCTCACTGCAGCCACAAAAGCCCCTTTGTTGTGTAAGTAACATTTACTGGGAAGGCTGACACTCAGCTTGCCCTGCAGGCAGCATCAGGGTGACAGAGGGGCGGGTCTGTCCTTCCCACAGCTATAGCTTTGCCCCTGATCGTGGTCTCACCTCAGCTTGAACAGCAGGTTGTTGGCTTGGTTGGACTGTACTCATCCATGACACTTCAAAATCCAGAAGTGGGTAAGACTTTCCACACTTGGACTTCAACCTTTCTGCCATGGTTTCCTCATTTTCAGGGGGTCACTTTGAGAACCTGAAACAACTGGTGGGGGCGGATCTGAGGCAGCACTGACAGCCTGAGAAGCCAGAGAAGAAGGTGGCAGAGGGTCCGTTGGCCTGCTCTCCTCCATCCACAGGTGAGTCATCGCAGATCAACTCCAAGTCTGAGACAGGCAGTTGCTTCCTACTGAGAAATGTCCTCGTGAGATGACATCTGGCAAGGCCTCAATATTGGGTAACAATGAGAGCGGGTGAGAGCAAGACAAAGATTGCTTTTATAACCCACGGCACAAGCTCCTTCTGCAGTGCAACACAATGACCTCATTCCTGACCTCATCCCTGGGGGAGCCCAGCCTTGCTTTAACTTGCTTCTCTGCAGACAACATGAGCGTTGCTTGAAGACAGCTTGCTTGTGCTGTGTAGGGCTCCGTCAGCCCAGCCATTCCTGCCTATGATCTTGTGTCTTTGAAGAATTCCCAAACTGATCTTTTTCATTTTCCAATCTGACTTTCTAATTCATGATTTAAAAACAAAGCAAAACCAAAAAAACCCTGTGTCCTCAGGTAGTAAGTGTCTTTATTTCTTCATGTTGTAAGTATGTAACTTTCTTTTATATTGTGTCAATTGAGCTCACTATGTAGCTCCAACTTACCTACAACTGACTAAGTAGACCAAGCTGGACTCTACCTCACAGAAATCCTCCTGCCTCTGCCTCTTGAGTGCTGGAATTAAAGGCATGTGCCTTCATGCCTGGCCCTGAGTTGACACTTTCTTAATAATTAAAATATTATAGAACCACAACTATATGACTGAAACATTAAAATAAATTGGAACTTCAAAAATGTCCCAGCTCTTGGGGGACAGAGGCAGACAGATCTCTGTGAGTTTGAGCCCAGCTTAGTCTACACAGGGAGTTCCTGGCCAGCCAGGGCTACATGGAGAGACCCCATCTCAAAACAAACAACACCACCAAGGAGCCCAGACTAAGCCAGAGAAAATAAAATCCCCAAGCCTAAAACATATGTGTATGTTAATATTTTATAAAAATGCTTCAGGATTCTAAATGCATTAATTTCCCTAACAGTCAATTAAAAATAACACAAAGAATGAGTAATAGCTGAGAAAAAGCAATAGCTGACTTTCTTTTCTGCTGTTTTCACTGAAAAATACCCAGGTATGTTAAAGAGGACGGCTGCCAAACAATTCATTTCTGCTTAGACGCCCTCACTTCAGCGTCTGGGTTCTTAGGATTTTTAAATAGAAGGGGATAAAGGGTCTGCAGATGTGGTGCAGTTGGTCGAGCGCTGCCTTGCCTGCAAGAAGCCCTGGGCTCCATTCCCAGCACCTGAATAAAGGGAATGCGGAGGCTTGCGTTTCTCAACACATGAATGCAGAGGCAGGAAGAGCAGGAACAAAAGGTCAACCTTGGGTTACAAGGCCAGGCTGAGCCTCTTGAGCCTCTTGAGACTCTGCCTCAAAACAAATGACAACAACAAAACGGTAGCAAGACTTTCTGGGATCCAATCAGAGGTCCTGGCCTGGAGCGTCCACGCCTGATGTGGCAGGGAACCAAGCTGTGAGTAAAGAGGAGGATTCTTGGTTTTGATGCAAAGCATACTGACTGCCCCGAGACAACCTCATGCTCCATTGACTGCCTTCCCATCCCTGCTGTACCCAGACCTGCACTGCTGACCACATGGGCCTGCACCCATGGACAGGATCACAGACGCAAGTGGAAAACTTTTTCCAGACACAGTCCTGGGTTAAAGCCATTGCTGCCCCCTACAACCTGCCCTTTCTCAATGGCTTCTTAACAAGTCACCAGTCCACAAGGGACTGTCCTTATTAGCATAGCACTCCTCCAGAAAGGGGACACTAAGAAAGAGTGCATCCAAACAACAGAAAATAAGAACCACCATTTCTCCGTGAACTGCAGGAAATCAAATCACGCTGACCTAAGAACTCAGAGGACACAAAGCTAAAACTCAGAGGTCAAAGAAGAGGCTGAAAGATATGGAAAGCTAGCAGATGGGCTGGGCAGTCAGCTGACTTGGTAGAGTGACTGTCCACCATATGTCAAGCTCCCTGGGCTTGATCCCCCACACCAAACAGAGTAGGCATGGTGATTCACACTTGTAATCTCAACACACAGCAGGTGCAGACAGAAAGATCAGAAGTTCAATGTCCTGCTTAACTGTAGCTGAGTTCAAGGCTAGTCTGAACTAATTGAGACTCTGTCTCAGTTAGGGCTTCTATTTAACATCAGTGCTTTGCTGCTGACCGCATAGCCCTGGCCAAAAGCAACTTGGGCAGGAAAGGATTTATTTCATCTTAGAGCTTGTAGCCCATCATCCAGGGAAATCAGGGCAGGAACTCAAGGCAGGAACCTGGAGGCAGGAGCTGATTCAGCGGCCATACAGGAGCGTTTTTATTGGCTTGCTCCTCCTGATTTACTCAGCTTTTTTTGTTTGTTTGTTTTTTTGTTTTTTTATACAACCCACGACCACCAGTCCAGGAGTTTAGAACCGCCCACAGTGGGCTGGGTCCTCCCACATCAACCCCTAAAGAAGAAAATGCCCCATGGGCTTGCCTACAGGATAATTTTATCAATGCATTTTCTCCATTGTGGTTTCCTCTCAGATAACTCTAGCTTGTGTCAAGTTGACAACTTGATTATTTCATAGTCAGCACAGGCTTTGATAAGGATAAAAAGCACACCGCTTTCTCATAATGGAGCCTTTCACCCTTGAGTTCACTATAGGGATGATCCTAACAGCCTATTATTGTCAATACTCCCCAAAGCTGAAAGGGGCTGACACTTAAAGCTCACACAAGTAGTGATAGTGACTGACTTTTTCCCGTCAGCCTGGGATTCATTTGGCCAGTGCTGTGTTTATTTTTAGTTTTTTCCTCGGGACTATTTCTGTTGCTTCTCTCTCTCTCTCTCTCTCTCTCTCTCTCTCTCCTGAAATTTGAGTAAGTTAGAAAAGTTTCTTTTACCCAATATGAACCTCACAGGGTTGTTGAAAGTATGACAGGATCTTTCTCAGCTCTGTGGTGCTCTTGTGGGCTTAGGGTACCAGACATTTACGGTCACCAAAGGTTGACCTGGGACAGTGACTCTCCAGTTTGCCATCTGATGCCAATGATGAGTAAAGATGCGGACAGTCCTGGGAGTAACAAGGAGAAACAAGCTTTATTAAGCAGAATTACAGAAAAGTGAGAAATTAAAGGAAGTGAGAGAAACTCCCTAGAGGAGGAATTCCCAAGACAGAGAAAGCATCGAGTTTCCTTGTTGAGGGGTTTGGAGGGCTACGGCAGACACTGGACCACAGTTGAGGTCATTGCTGTGAGACTGGTTAATTCCCTAGGTGTATTGCACACTGATGTGCTTGGCACGACCTCCTTGGCCCACCTGAGGATGATCACCCATTGTTGTTGTGTTGCCCACCAAGTTAGGAGTGGTTGAAAGCCTCTGCTTTGTTTACCCATGACCCTGGCTGGGTTAGTTAAGGACCTTGACTATCTGCCAGCTGGTTCCCACTCGCTGACGTTAGGCCTTCCCACTTCGGAAACAGAGCTCACTATGGGCCCGCTTCCTTTCCTGCTCACAGAGAGCTGGATCCTATATCAAAAACATCTGTACACTTGGTGAAATATATAAATGGTATAAAGTCTGTAGGTAGAAACCCCACCAGTGGTGACAAGCAGGTCACAGTGGTAGCTTGGGCCACCAGTGTTTCGGTGGTTACAGCTGCTAAGCCTGTCAATCTCTGAACGCACCAGGCTACAGAGAAGGCTTGGTGTTACAGTCATGGCCCTGCCTCACACAGCCCATGATACATCCCAGGAAGACTTCAAGGCACAGACTTTGGTCATGTTTTTGTCTTACAGTTATGCATACAATTGGGAGTTTTCTTTCTTTCCTTTCCTCCTTCCTTCCTTTTTTTTTAATTTTTTTTTGAGATAGGGTATCTCTGGGTAGGCTTGGCTGTCCTGGAACTTCCTCAGTAGACCAGGCTGACCACATACTCATAGAGATCCGCCAGCCTCTGCCTCCCAAGTGCTGGGATTAAAGGGATGTGTCCCCACCATCCAGCTTTTAATATTTTTTTGTTTGTCTTTTAGAGTCAGGGTTTCTCTGTAGTTTTGGAACTAGCTCTTGTAGACCAGGCTGGCCTCGAACTCACAGAAATCCCCCTGCCTCTGCCTCCTGAGAGCTGGGATTAAAGGCGTGTGCCACCACCGCCCTGCAAGACTTTAATAATTTTTTAAACATGTTGAATATGGTTTTATGTTTTGCCTGCGTGTACGTCTGCACACCACGTGTGTCTGGTGCCAGCAGAGGCCAGCAGAAGCCACAGGTCCCCTGGAACCAGAGTTACAGACAGTTGCAGGCTACCATGAGGGTGCTGGGATCTGAACACTAGAAGAGCAGTCCATGCTCTCAACAGCTGAGCCAGGTCTCCAGGCCCAGGTTTCTCATTGTCAGCTCTGATAACAATTGAGCCTGAGAAAAATGGTGCAGAAAATGACTAAATGACTTCATTTTATTGCTACTAGAACAGAAATCTGAGATACATATCATCAAGCTCAGGACTGTTATTTAATTAGAAAAGATTTGATTACATTTATCTATTTATGTATGTGTGTGTATTCGTGTATGCCACAGCAGACTTGCAGAGATTTAGAGGGCGGCTTGTGGGAGCTGGTTCTTTCCTTCTACCGTGAAATTTAGCACACTTATTAAAAGTAAAATAAACCATTAGCAAGCAAGTTTATTCCAGGGTAGTTTAATCTTCGAAAATTTCTACAACAAGATTCATCATAGCACTTATAAAATTATAAAAATTATGAAATATACAGACACCTAGAGACACTATGCAAAAATTTAAGCACTAGTTTAATAAATAATTAAGTATATGAATTAATGTATTCCTAGTATCAATTATTTCTTAGAAAGAGAGGGCTGGGGCTCACAGGATGAGTCAGCACATAAAGGTCCTTGCCAACAAGTCTAGTGACCTAATTGTGAGCCACAGGACCACATCGGGTGGGAGAAGAGAAAGGACTTCTGCAAATTATTCTCTGCATTCTACATGTGCCATAGTGTGCAAACACATGTGCGTGTGTGCGCACGCGCACACATACACTATAACTAACAAATAAAATAAAACAAAATAAAGGCAGGTTCTCACTCTGTTTCCTACACTGGCCTGGAACTCATGGCAATTCCCCTGTTTCAGTCCTCTGAGTGTTGGGATTACAGGGAGGTGCCATGCTACCATGCCTGAGTTTTGAAACCCTGATATTTTTTCTTAATGAAAGGAACATGTTAGTCCAGTAACTAATGTGGAAATACCCTTAATAAAGAATATTTATCAAAGACAGACAGAATATTGTGGTTTAGAGCATGGGCTACTCTTAAAGAGGATTTGGTTTCAGTTCCCGGCACCCACATGGTGACTCACAACCCTCTGTAACTCCAGTCTCAGGAGATCTGATCTGAGGCCCTCCTCTGGCCTCTGTGGGCACTGTGTACACATGATGTACACACATACACATCCACAAACACACATGCACACGAAATGAAAATGAATAAATGTTTTTAAAGATTAATAAAAAGATTACAAAGCACCTCTCCCTTATTTTAAGGACATTTTCAAGAACCACATTTCTGTAGGCATTTCTGAAGACATATTATCCCACTCTTCCTCAGATTTAGCCAGTAACAGGTTTCAATAGAAACAATTCCTCCATCTCAAAACAAAGCTCTGCAGAGTGGGGACCTGGTGTGTGGTCCTCAGACGTGATTCCAGGTGGCTCCAGAGAGACACTGACCTAAGCTCTGTGCCTTTTCACCAAGCTGGATTTTACAATGTGTCTTACTCTCCATGAATCGCTTTGTGAAGTCATTTTCAACCCTGGAGCTCATAGTACCCCTGCGTGTTCCTCAGCGGTTTTACTTCCTGGAGATGTCTTTATAATCAACAGACATACATGGAACATGATCTGGGGATTTGAAACTTCTCACGAAGGTCCTGGGCCCATAACTCACACCTGAGTATGGGGCTTCAGGTTCCCGTTTATGGGCGGTGCATCATCTGGTCTTAGGGCCAATGTGACAGCAAGCCTCTGAGTTTGTAGGTAAGCTGCATATGCCAGAAATGTTGTCTTTTTCTTAAATAGGATTGTGCTATCTTATTCTGTGACCAGTCCATCACAGCTTCTTAAGCAGCTGAGTTTGGGCCATGAATATGTACTGTTTTTTGCAACTACTGACATGATCATATTATTTCTTATGCTTTTACTGTTAATGTGGTAAATTATATGAGTTGATTTGATTATGGAATGTGTGTCTTCCTCTATGTGAATTCCTGGGGTAACCCTGATGGGTAAGGATGAGTTATCAGTTTATAATTGCTTGCAATTGATCTCCCATATTCTGTCAACAATTCTTATGTATATGTCCTTGGGCAATACTGACTTCTGTAACTTTCTCCTCTTATGACACCTTTGTTTAGTTTTCATACTAACAGGGCCATCCCCCCTCTCTCGGGAAGTCCTCCCTCAACCTTTGCTTCCTAGAGGAAGTGCTGGCACCTTGCTGTGTCATTTCCTTGCAGAGGAGAACTTCTTCAAGGTACCTTACAGGTCTGCCAGAGGTGGATGGATGTTCTTCCTAAGAAGCCATTTCACATCTGAAGGATGCCTTGTGGAGGGTTTGACCCAAGAGCAGAGTGGTTTCTCATTCCTCCAGGAAGCCAACTCCTGTTCACAGGAGGCCCATGGCTACAACTGGTGAAAACTGCCCTGTGTGTCAGAAGAGTGGCCCCAAACCTGTTAAAAAGGGCATGTGTGTTGACATACCTGGTCCCCACTTCCTACATCCATAAAATGAGTTCTATGTGTTAAAAGGCTTGGTCTCTAGTGGCTCTGTTGGGAAGTGGTATGGGGAGTCCTTAGGTCATTTGACATGTGGCTTTGAAGGATCTTCTGGGCTCCCAGGCTCTTTATCTGCTGCCCCCTAGTCAGGAACTCAGCAGTTCCTCCAACCACCTCCCCACCCCCACCCCATCCTGCCATTGCCACCTGGTATACCTACAAGAAGCCAAAATCCACCTTCTCTCCTCTGGAATATCCTAAGCTTTGTTACTTTGGGTCTTTTATAATAGTGAAAGATGCAGACCAATACATTAAGCAATGTATTGGATCAGGAAGGGGGAAATAAATGTAACTGTGCCTTGTTGTACTTTCCTGAAGAGTCTGGAAAAGAGGACCCTTTGGTTTGAGAGTCAAGCGAAAACACAAGTTCCCTCAAACAAACCTCAGAGGATGCTGTAGGTATGCAGGTAAAACATATGACAATCTTGTTTCCTAGCAGCATCTTCAGTAAGGCAGTAGTATAACCAAGGAAATCAGGGTTCCCTTGTACAGATTCTTAGCTTCATTAATAAAATAATTTTAAAATGAACTCAGAAGGAAGCTCAGGACCCTTTTGTTAGTGTTTGGGAGGAAAACATCAGGGCTGGGAGGCTGAAGGGAGATGGGTAGGAGGGAGAGAGGGAGCTATGCACTTGGAGTTAGGATCCAAGAAAGCAGGCAGGTTCAGCAATGGAGACCAGCAAGCAGCTATGAGGTGGGAAAAGAGTGGGGTGAGCTTCAGAGAAAGAGCTAATGTTGGGGGTCTAGGAAAGAGACCCTTTACTAAGAAAGGGACAGCACCCCTAGAACGGGAGTGGGCAATGAGCAGAGAGGAAAACCCCAGATGTCCCAGACCACAAGGCCCATGGCCTTTTACCAGGCATTTACACAGCACCCATTCTCGTTCTGTTGCACGCCACAGGCTTTCTTCCTGCATGCTGTGTTCATCAGCTGTAGCTCAGGTAAGGGAGGGTTTCCAGTTGTTGCCTGCACACTTGCCTGAGCAAGCTTCCCTCCTATGAAGCCAGCTCTTGCAATCTGGCTTCCGCATATACTAAACTTGATGATCCCCCACCACTCTAGTCTCTGCTCTCCTGCCACAGTAGGGAGCATCATCACTGAACACTGAAATCAGTAGACATAGGTTCAGCATCCTTCACATGAGACTTCTCAGCAGTTCTGTGAACTCAGGGCTCCCAAAGGAGATCCCTTGGATCTGGCTCCCGTGACCTACCTGAACCGAGAGAATTTGGTGGAAATGTTTCACCAAGCCCAGCTCTAGCTTTAAAAAATGCCTTGAGGGGGCTGGAGAGATGGCTCAACAGTAAAGAGCACTGGCTGATCTTCCAGAGGACCCAGGTTCGATTCTGAGCACAAACATCTGTAACTCTAGTTCCAGGTGATCCACTGCCCTCTTCTGGCCTCCTTGGGCATCAGGCACTCATGTGATACACAGATTTATGTGCAGGCAAAACAGTCATACCTATAATATAATATAATATTTTTAAAAAGAAAGAATGTCTTGAAGCTTACTCATTCAAACTCTGAAGGAAGCTAGCAGTTACCAAAAGCCCAGTTTCTGCCAGGCGGTGATGGTGCACGTTTTTAATCCCAGCTCCAGGAAGGCAGAGGCAGGCAGCAGATTTTTGGGAATTTGGGGACAGCCTGATCTACAAAGTGAGTTCCAGGACAGCTAGAGTTGTTACACAGTGAAGCCCTGTCTTGAAAAACAACAACAAACGAACAAACAAACAAACAAAAGCCCATTTTCCCTGAGATTTCCACACTGCTGTATCCTACCACAGCACATGGAGGTCTCCCAGAGGGAAACTAAGGCTTCTCTTTGGCAGCACTGGGAAGAATGATCATCACAACCAGCACCAAGAGTCCAGTCACATGAGCGGGCCATCTTGGAGGTAGATCACACAGCTCAAAATGTCCCCCTAGCATCACACAATGGTGATCAAGCTGTCTTCAGTAGGCCCTGCCCAGCATGCACAGTTATGAATAAAAATATTGTGGAATTATGAACAAATTAATGAGCCAGGTGTAGTGGTACATGCTTGTCATCCAGCTTTAGGGAGGCTGAGGTGGGAGGATCCCAGTTAGAAGCCAGCCAGGTAATAGACAGGAATGGTGCAGAACCCCTGCCCAGGGCTGGATTTTATGGATGTTTTTAAAATACCACAGCTCAAATTGGTTTACTTAAAAGTTTAAATTTTCTTTACTTTCTTAAATCTCTTTATCTCCCTTTGAGACAGGCTTCCCCATCATGTGTGTTTGTGTATGTGTATGTATGTGTTTATGTATGTGTGAGTATATGTATATGTGTGTGAGGGTGTGTGTGTGATGCTCATGTTTGTGCAGGAACATCAGGCACCATCTAGTTTCTCCATCTACTTCTTCTTCTTCTTTTTTTTTTGCCCTAAGGCTGGGTCTTTCAATGGTCTGGAGCTCACCAAGCAGTCCAGGCTGGCTGGCCAGGGAGACCCTGGGACCCACCAGTCTCCATTTCCCCCAGCACCAAGATTACAAAACATACTGCCAAACCATCAAAATAAAATAATTCAAAGTTTTTAAGGGATTTATTTTTAGTTGATGTGTATGGGTACCATGTGCATACAGTACCTGAGGAGGCTAGAAGACAGTGTCTGATTCCCTGGAACTGGAGCTATGGGTGAACGGTAGCTGCCAGGTGAGTGCCTTGACCCTAACTCGGGTACTCTGTAAGAACAGCCAGTGCTGTTAACCACGGAGCTATCTCCTGTCTCTTTTTCCCTTGGTTTTTATGTTGCTTGGTTGCTAGTATTAAACACAATATCAAACACTGAGCCTCATGCCCTGTTCATCATGTCCCAGCTGTGTCTGGTGGGAGCTTCCCTTCTAAATAGTTTTGTTCTCTGTTGTTCAGCAGTGTTCTTGCCATCTAGTCTAGCAGCCTGTTCCCAGCTCACTGTGTTGGTCTTCCATGGGTGGACACTTAAGTAGTCCAAGTACATAAAATGCTATGCTTGGCACCACGCATAACTTTTGGATGTCAATTAGTTTACAGTATAGTATCTCAAAAGAAATTTTTAAGGAGGCTGAATGATTAAAAGATAGGCAAGGGCCTTGCCACACAAACGTGAGGACGTGATTTCCGTCTCTACCATCTGTGTGAGAGCAGGGCGTGGGAGTGTGTGCCTATAATCCTGGTGCTGGGGGTTTGCTGGTTCGTGAGAAATTCTGTCTTAAAACATAGGTGGGGCCAGACGGTGGTGGTGCATGCCTTTAATCCCAGCACTTAGGAGGCAGAGGCAGGAGGATCTCTGAGTTTGAGGCTAGCCTGGTCTACAGAGTAAGTTTTCCAGGACAGCCCACGCTACACGCTACACAGAGAAACCCTGTCTCGGAAAACAAAACAAAACAAAAACCCATAGGTGTGAAGTGATTGAAGTAGACACCCGACATTAACCACTGGATTCCACATATACACACATGGATCACACACACACACACACACACACACACACACACACACACATTTATGCTGTTTTGCTAGACAATGTCAAACAGTGGGAGAAGTTCACACTTGGATGGCTGTTAGCCACAGACAGGAGGCAGCATCAGCGGTTTGTAGTCGGTCCTCAGAGTCAGTTTTTCTTTCCAAACCAACACTCAGTACTTTTGCAATTCCATTTTCATAATTGCTTTAATTCCCTTCCTCTTAAGTAGTTTCATTCTTTGCAAATATTTTTCAGGTGTTATTATATTTCAGGGATTTTTTTAAATCCCAACTCTCACTTATTTATTATAAAATAATATGCACTCAGTTATTTGATGTTATTTTTAGAAAACAAAACTCATCAGAGCAAATAAGGTTTGACTTCACAGAACACATGAAAAGCAGGTGGGGCCACTCTGGCTTGTTGTTGCATTTTTTGAGCATGGTCACAGAGTGACACCAATTTCATACAATTAGGCTTTGAAACCTGTTCCCAAAGACAGATTGTAAAACCACTTTTGGGCAATTTTAACATCACTTGAATAAATTTATGGTCTTCTGTAGCAATGTCTTGAAAGACAACCCGGTTCAGAGTGCATCAATACTGCTGTTGAGCTGTTTACTTCCCCTGTCTTTATAATGGTTCTAGAATGTGTGTGCTCATGGCAGGTACAATTACAGAAGTCTAGCATAAGAATAAAAATATACAAAATAGTGCATTTAATTTTTTCCCTCCAACTTGGTGTGTGTGGCATGCATGGTTTTGCACAGGTATGGAGGTGTGTTTGCATATGGGCATTGATGCTGAGACTCATCCTTGATTGGTCTTCTATCCTATTCATTGAGCAGGACCTCACAATCAGACCCATAGCTCACTGGTACGGCTAGTCCTGACTATCCAGCTGGCTCTGGGGAGTCCCTGTCTCTACCAGTCTAGGCTGGAATGATGGACAGGCTGTCACATCTACTCAGCATTACCTGGACTCCTAAGGATCTCAGCATGGGCTCTCACACTTACAAAGCCAGCACTTAATGGATAAAGCACCTTCCCAGTCCTCTATTCCATTTGAAAGAAATAACTTTTGTTTGTGATGACTGAAAATACGCTCATTTGTTAAAATATTTCACCCAGCCTTTGTACTCAAAGCAAAGAGGAAATAGTTGGAGAAATATGCTTTAAACTGTATAGGTGCTTAGGTGATGGGAGATAGTGCCAGAGGCTTTTCAAACTATTAATTTTCACTCTACAGTTATCAAATGCTTCCAGCATATGTCAAATGATTGGTTGCTTGGTGTAGGAGTTCCTTCTGTTTGTGTGTTGCTTTCATTGGTTAATGAATAAGGAAACTGCCTTGGCCTAGTTGATAGAGCAGAACTTAGGTAGGCTGGAAAGACAGAACTGAATACTGGAAGGAAGAAAGGCGGAGAAAGAGAGAGCCACCATGGAGCCACCAGAATCAGACATGCCGAATCTTTCCTGGTAAGCCACTGCCATGTGGTGATACATAGATTAATAGAAATGGGCTAAATCAAGGTATAAGAATTAGCCAATGAGATGTTAGAGCTAATAGGCCAAGCAGTGATTTAATGAACACAGTTTCTGTGTGGTTATTTCGGGGCTAAGCTCGCTGGGCGGCCGGGACAAACAAGTGGCCCTCTCCCTACAACAGTTACTCACTGAATGATTCAATTAAATGAACGTTAGCCATCCAGCTGATTTCCAACCAGATCGTGTTAGAATGAGCCAAGTGACCTAGCTAATCCACATTACATCAGTGGGGTGCTGTCTCAACCGTGATGTGTGTTAGTGTTTCTCCAGGAAAAGCCACACAATGGAGATGTGACCTTTGCCACAGCTGTGAAAGAAGTGAACAAGCACTGTGGTGGTTTGAATGAGGATGGCCCCCATGAGTTCATATATTTGAATGCTTAGCCATCAGGGAATGGCAATGTTTCAGAAGGATTAGGAGGTGTGGCCTTGCCGAGAGTAGGTGTGGCCTTGTTGGATCGCTCTCTGGATTGGATGTAGCTCTCAACTACTTCTCCAGCACTGTGCCTGCCATACCTGCTGCCATGTTTCTCTCCATGATGATAATGGACTAAGCTTCTGAAATTGTAGGCAAGACCCAATTAAATGCTTTCTCTTATAAGAGTCGCCGTGGTCATGGGGTCTCTTCACAGCAGCAGGACAGTGACTAAGACAGGCACCAGCACAGCACAGGATGAAGACAGCAAAGAGGTCACGGTGAATTTAACCTCTCATGGTCTCTCAAGTTGCTTCACCAGCAGAGAGCTGTCTAGTGTGCAGAAGTCTTGGAGCAGAAAGATTCAGATTTACATTACTGCTATCCTCAAATGTGGCCCCTGTGCCAGAAATATTGACTATCCTCAAACCATGTTAGAAACTTGGGGCTCCATGGCCTGACCCTGGCCTTCTGGGTCAACATTTGAATTTTAACAACGTGGTCTCATATTACAGATCACACAGACTTTGGCCTGTCAGTGGGTCAGGGATAGCAGGCCCAGGAGCCTGGAGCCACAGGTCCTGGAGATTGGAAGAACTGTAGGGACAAATTCACTTCTAC
This sequence comes from Ondatra zibethicus, assembly GCA_004026605.1. Taxonomy (NCBI): domain Eukaryota; kingdom Metazoa; phylum Chordata; class Mammalia; order Rodentia; family Cricetidae; genus Ondatra; species Ondatra zibethicus. Next base: position 34,414 of record PVIU01005382.1, on the reverse strand, counting down.
AGTCCAGCCAAGATAGTCTTGGAGGCTAAGGTAGGATCCCCTGAAGGCTTGCTTGAACAATCTCCTTGTCTATGGCAAAAGCCTCAGATACAGGAAGTTTTCCATGAGTCTTCCCTGTCAATTCTTTACTTTCCAACTCCAGAGCCAGGATCTTCCTCTCTGTTCTAGCTCCTGCGGCAGTCCAGCAATGCCAGAATTTATAGAGGTGCCAGCTGGGTCCTGAGTGGGTTAGGGGAAAATATAGGACCGGTTGAGGAGGAGCCATCAAGCCTGGTAGGGAAGGACAGCAATGAACCCACTGAAAGTCACTGGAAGTCCATGGTCAGGTCTTTCCGTATCTGTGTCTGCAGAGGTGAAGAAGCACTTAATAGGAAAGTCTGTCTCTTCCTGTTGTTATGCGGACCTTTGCAGGCGGGCACTGCTTTCCCCTGCATCCTTAAGCTACATTTTCTGTTTCTTTTGGGGGCTGCTATGGTGGCGCTAACAGCTACCAACTGTCTACTCTCTGTGTCTCCTTTGCCCCTGGACCATGAACCTACCTGCTGTCAAAAGACTGCCAGAAAATTCCCTGGACATGGGTGGGGATGGGAGGACCTACCCCCAACAAAGCCTTTGAGCGTTTTGTGTGTCTCAGCACCCAAAGTGCCCGCTGAGGCAGAAGCTGTGGGTCAGCAGCCCATGTGTTCCGTGCCTGCGCGCTCCATCAGCCCAGCAGGACACGCTGCCATGAGATGCTGTGCACAGGAATGTCTCCATAGGACTTTATGCTTTGCCTCAGCACCAAGCCAGAGCGCACTAGCTGAGGAATCCCCAGTGCCCCGGCTGTGCAGAGAAGCCTTGCTGTGCCTCTGGCTGTGCTCAGGGTTTCACCTCGGTTTCTCTATCACTGAGACTTGGTGTCATTCATTCACAGGACTCCAAAGACTGTAGCAATCATTCCCTTCCACTCCCTAGACACCCTTCTTGCTTAAGACATAGCTGAAGGCAAAATCAGAGTGAAAAGTAGCTTCCCCAAAGTGCCCATGCAGTCAGTTGGCCTGGAAATAATACAGAAGTGTTCCGACAAAGCACTGAACGTGGCGGGCAAATGCCTGTGATCCCAGCACTTGAGAAGTGGAGGCAGGAAGATTTAAGTCCAATGTCACCCTTGGTTACTTAGCAAGTGGGTGACCAGCCTGTGCTGCACAAGCCTGTGTCCCGGAGAGTGAAAGACAAATGTTTGGTTACTGTTCTCCCATTTTAATTGTCCTTCAGGAATGCTTTTTTAAATGGGTAAACATGAGTTTAATGTATTAGCTTTATAATATTTATGTGTGCGCTACAGAAATGCTTTCCACAAACTGCAGTACCTGTTTCAAATAAGCAAAATCAAAAACACCTCCTAATTATTGACCTTTGATACGTCAAACTTAACAAAAGTAGAAAAAGCAAGTTCCTTCCCAGTTCCAAGAATATGGTTTTCCATTACGAAAAGTATGTTTACCACATTTTAGTCAGTAAGAACATTGCCTCTTCTTTGGGGGATAAAAATGGACCTTTCTGACCTCCACAGTGGAGATTTTGAAACGTTCTGTGTGGCCAGATTTTTTAAAGTCCTATAAAGTGAAATCCAAAACTGTAACTGAACACAGTTTGGAGGCAGATGACTAATTTTCTCAACTATTTTTGGATTTTTCCCTTCATCCTTTGCAGCTTCCAGAGAAAATTTCCTTGTTAAGTCTACTGCTCCCTCAAACCCCCTTCTCCCCTGAGTGATAGGAAGTTGAAAGGTTACTAATGAAACCAGTAAAAAAAAAAAAAAGTCCCCACCCGACCCCCACCCTCACCCCCGGGTGCTGCCTCCTATTTACTGGTAAGGAATGTGGCTAGGCTCATGCAGCCAAGGTTAGTCTAAAGGAATGTTCATAAGCTAGCCTCTGCATGACATCAGGGCATCGTCCCCCAAAGCCCATGGAGACTTTCCGAAACAGCCAGTTCGCCTCTCCTAGGTTCTCTCAGTGTTTACACGCTTCTGCAGGACCACACTGACAGGGCCAGGGAGCAACGTGAAGGGGATGGCAATGCATAGCCTACCATGCTCTAAAGCTGAGAAATACAGCCACAGAGAAAAGCTGTCTGGGTCAGCCCCCGAAACCTTGGTAGGACTCGCTCCCTCAGCCCATTCATTTGAGCAAATGTTAGTGGACCCTGAAGGCTGAGCAAGAGGATGATGTAAAGACATCCTGAGACCAAAATGTCCAGCACCAACACTGAGACTGAAGATGATGGCCGCCCATGGGTAGAGAGGTGGCTTCAGGGAAGGCAATGCTATATATTGGAATTCAGTCCACATATCTTTAGCACACTGATATGTTGGGCTTACACAGCTCTGGAAAAATGAGTGGAGTAAAGGATGGGGGACCCTATGCAAAAGACTTAAAAAGGAAGCCAGCAGTGAAGTCTTATGAGCCAATGTCTTCTGAGATCTTCTATTCCACTGTAGCTGCTTCACGTGCCCTTGCAAGGGCTCCTGACCCAGGTTGATGACCACAGTGACTAGCCTCCACCCCAGCTTCTTTTCCCAGTGAGTTCAGAAGCTAACAGCTCCCTGCTGTGTCCTCACAGGTCTTCTGTCCCCACCTGGCCAGTCCACACCCAATGTCTGTTCTCTTGCCAGCTGCTGCAGCCAGCACACCCACCATCTTCTCCAGGTTGTCTGCTCTGCATTGCAAACTATTCCTTGGGACCCTGGGTCAGTCTGGAGTCAGGCTTCATTCCCACAGGACATCCCCTGTACCTTTGGGAACTCCTATCCTAGTCCTCAGTTGTCCCTTGAGCAGAAACTGGCAGACAGGTAGGGCTGTCTACTTGCCATTGAGGGATGATGAAGGGATAGACTCTCAGATGGGGGAAGGAAGAGAATGCTTAAAGAGAATCACAGCACAGTCTGAGAGAGCATTTAAAGCAAAGAGAGGCAATGACTGTTCTGAGAATCCAGGGAAATTATCAAAACCCCAACATTTTCCCCAAGATGTCTAGGGCAGAATAGCCTAGCTCAGCCTTGTGGGTCTCCTGACCTCTTTGGGAAACATACATGTGATGTGGGATTTCCCTCTGTATGCTGTGATTACCATTAATGAATAAAGAAAGTGCTTTGGACCTATAGCAGGCCAGAAATTAGGTAGGTGGGGAAAACTAAACTGAATGCTGAGAGAAAGGAGGCAGAGTCAGAGAGAAGCCATGTAGCCCCGCTGGAGACAGATGCTGGAACTTTACCTGGTAAGCCACTGCCTCATGGCAATACACAGATTAATAGAAATGGGTTAAATTAATATGTAAGAATTAGCCAATAAGAAGCTAGAGCTAATGGGTCAACCAGTGATTTAAATAATAGAGTTTCTGTGTGATTATTTTGGGGCTAAGTGGCCAGGAACTAACAAGCAGCCTCCTTACAACATACCTGTGATGCTGGAAGTTGCAAAATAATCCCACACTAGTTTATAATTACATATAATAAAGAGTTATTTATTTAGGGGAGACTCACAGATCACTGTCCTAGATCACAGTCCTCTGCACAAACAGGAAACAGGAACAGAGTCTAGCAGCTAGAGGCAAGAGTCAGAAGCAAGAGAGTGGGCACATGATTTACAGCTGCATTTAGTATAATAGAGCATGCCCAAGTGGGCTGGTATCTTAAAGGCTATTGACCAAAGGAACAGATGGGGCTCCCATAGCAGCTTCCCCTTTTGTTTAAATAAGAGAGTTCCAAACCAAATACAAAACTATATACACTAGGAACAGATATCAAGTATAAGATTAGAATTACAACTGGCATAAACAATATTAAGCAAGGACTGTATGCTAAATGTTTTAATAAACATTCTATCCTAAGGAGCCTAAGTCTTGTATTGGAAATGGCTTGGCCAGATCATAAGAGGACGGTAACTATGACTATCTAATCTTCAACCCCATTGAAGACTTGTGAAGGGAGATAATATTACTTGAGTAGGCAGGAAGTGAAATCAAGCAGCTTCCAAAATTTGCAGTAGATGAAAGAGACAACTGGCTGCCTGAGCAATCACCCAAAGTCTCATTTGCAATGTTGAAGCAACCAACTTTGTCTAAGGCCTAGAGTAACTGACAGACCATTTTTAGAGGCAGAAACATTTTCAGAATGGTCTTGCCCTGTCTTGGCAAGGTTTGGCAGTCTTTTTTCTTGTATCCTGCTTGTCCAGTCCAGACATCATGCACTTTGTCAGTGGCTGACGCATGGGCAGTTTCTTTCCCAAAGGCCAGTTGTGCCAAGAAGAAGACAAACTCCAAGTGGAGTGTCTTTTATGTTCAACACTCTCTTGGGAATTGATCGGTGCTGCCAGGAGCAATTGTGTCTCACTAAACATGAATGGCTATTAACCTATAATACTTAATACCTATATAACTTAAAGAGTAAGACTTCATATCAGAATATTAAATAATCTTTAAACAACTGTGCAGTAAAGAAGGACAATGATCTCAAAATGTAAACAATGTATAAATGTTAATCAGAGGTAGAAATATATAATGCAATATGATAAATGTATCCTAAAATTGTATCCATATAAAAAATGTCTTAAACAGTGGTAGAAACATGCATGCATACAATATGACAAAATAACTTTGCATAGGTGTACAAATATTGTAAACAGAAATAAAAAATATAATTTGAACTTGTATCAATATACAAGAAACTATACCAATGTAAATTGTCCATAAATAATAGCTCATAAGTATTCACTCTATTAGTCACTATTATTATTATTGGTGTGAATAAGTTCACACTAATCTACCTATTATCCCATTCAATTTCCCTTCTTTTTTTGAGATCTCTAGGCCTATGTAATTTTCACTCCAACCCCCAACCCTATGCAAGTAATAATCAACCCTAATGGTGTCCCTAACCATGAGAACAAACTTTGTTGAGAGAGGGGATTGCTTCCTTCTATCATAGGGGCAATGTTTTTTCTCTGGGATCCTGTAAAAATAAAATGATGGTTAAATTTCAAGATTGCTGTTTTGTATAATTGTAAATGGTCTCTGAGTAGTCAATAGGGTTGTTTTTTTTTTGTTTTTTATTTTGTTTTTGAAGTTCTTATTTGGAGTTCTGGCCAGAGCTTTGTAAGAAGGTGCACCATTTCCACAGCTGGTAGCCCAAAACAGGTCACTATCAGCATCATGATGTCATATCAACCAGGTGGAGTCATTGTTGTGGGGCCCCATCTTCTTCCTAGATGCTTCAAAGATTACTGCAGGAAAATCTACTGTTCATTCCTGAAAATTTAAACATTATTCATATAGACATATATTCAATGAAAGATACAGTATAGACAAAATGGGCAAGGAAAAAAGTGAAATATTTCCTTAAAATCTATTTTCTTTCTGTCCCATACCAGATGACTCCTGACATGAGACAGAAATTCTGAGTTTTTCTTTTAACACCATGCTTGGATTTAGAGAAGGATAGTCATTGTCCAACTCCAAAGCCAGCTCTTATTTTTAAATAGAGATATATACATGTCCAAATAATCAAATTTTACCATGCAGATAATACAGCATCATAAGTCAGATTTCTCTTTGCTTGTTGATTCTTTCTGGATAGCTATCATTTCATCTTTAGGCATCTAGATGTCCAAAGTCTCTCAATTCTTTAAAGATGAATATTGTCTTGCAAAGACAAGAACAGAACCTTGCCCCAACCCTTATGAGCTTTTCTTACCACCTGTATAGTTGTCACCTCTGTGGATGAGCTGTCATTTCTCTTTCTCAAGAGCTTTCTCTTTTTCAAACCAAATCTTTATTAATCTTGTTGGTATACATCTATTTTCTTCTCCTGTGGAAACAAGAGTGAAAACCATTCCCCAATGTAGCACATCTCCTGTTTTCCATTGTGAGGTCAACACATTCTTGAAATATAATGGCTGATTTAATTCAGAAGTTTTTTCTATTATCCAATGTCTCTCCATGCATTGTTCCTTTCTCATTAGCATTAAGAAAATTCAAGGTTAATAAAGCATTATGCAATCTATTTTGGGGGGTATTTTCCATCCCTTTCTGTTTGTTTAGTATATCCTTTGTAGTTCGATTTGATCTTTCTATAACTGCCTGACCTGCAGGATTGTTTGGTATACCTGTAATATGCTTTATATTATAATAAGCAAAAAACTGTTTCATTTTCTTAGACACATATGCTAGACCATTGTCTGTCTTTATTTGTGCAGGTATACATGATGGCTATAACTCTAATAAATGTGTGATTACTGAATCAGCCTTTTCTGAGCCCAAGGCAGTTGCCCATTGAAAACCTGAATAAGTGTCAATGATGTGGTGTACATATTTTAATTTTCCAAATTCTGTGAAATGGGACACATCCATTTGCCAGATCTCATTCCTTTGAGTACCCTTTGGGTTACTCCCTGCAGGTAATGGTGCTTGATTATAGAAAGAGCAAGTAGGACATCTCTTTATAATCTCCTTAGCCTGTTGCCATGTAATAGAAAACTGTTTCTTTAAACCTTTGCTATTTACATGATTTTTTTAAATGAAATTCTGAGGCCTTCATCACACTTTCAATCAATAATTGATCAATTTCTTCATTACCTTGTGCTAGAGGACCTGGAAGACCCATATGGGATTGAATGTCTGTTATGTATATGGGACAAAGCCTATTCCTGATTATATCTTGAACCTGTATAAATAATGAAGTCAATTCTGTATCATCTGGTATAAATTCAGCAGTTTCAGTATGCAAGACAACTCTTTCTGTATATTTCAAATCAGTAACTATATTTAGAGGTTCTTTAAAATCCCTTAGTACCATGAGAATAGCATATAATTCTGCCTTCTGGAAAGAATTATAAGGGCTTTGTTCTACCTTACTTATTTCTTCTCATTTGTAACCTGCCTTTCCTGATTTATTTGCATCAGTAAAAAATGTACAGGCTCCAGTCACGTACAATTTGGGGAAGAATCCAAATAGTTCTCTTTATAAGGTTAAGTCTTATCACTTTTGGGATAATTGCTATTAATTTCTCCTAAAAAATTATCACAAGCTTTTTGCCATAGTTGATTGTATTCCCATAATTTTTTAAATTTCATCAGCATTAAAAAGCACTGTAATCTCTGCTGGTTCTATTCCTGCTAGTTGACTATCTCAATTTTTCCTTTTATAATTAATTCAGAGACTTTTTCCACATAAGTTTTTATTTTTTTACTTGGCTTATGTGGCAAAAAGATCCATTCTAAGATAATATCTTCCCTTTGCATTAAAATTCCTGTACAGAAAATTCTAGAAGGCAATATGACTGGAATACAATTAAGATTTGGATTCACTCTATCTACATGTGTCTCCTGTAATTTCGCTTCAATGACCATCAATTCTTTTTCCACCTCAGCTGTTAATTCCCTGGGACTATTTAAGTCTTTGTCACAGTCTAAGGTTTTGTTTAAATGAACTATTAGATCAGGTGTTATCCCAACAGCCAGTCATAGACAGGAAATGTCTCCTAACAATCTTTGAAAGTCATTAAGAATCTGTAATCGGTATCTCCTAATTTGTACCTTTTGTGTTCTAATTTTCTGGAAACTTATTTTATAACCTAGGTAATTGACAGAATCTCCTCTCTGTAGTTTTTCAGGAATAATTTGTAATCCCCATTTAGGCAAAACTTTCTTCACTTCTTCAAATATTCTTTATGAAGTATCTGCATTTGAGTCAGATAACAAAATGTCGCCCATGAAATGATAAATTATAGACTTAGAAAATTGCTTGCATATTATTTCCAATGGCTGACTTACAAAGTATTGGCACAAGGTAGGACTATTGAACATTCCCTGTGGTAGGATGGTTCACTGGTATCTCCTAGTAGGCTGAGAATTATTATAAGTAGGCACTGTGAAAGCAAATTTTTCTCTATCCTTTTCTTCTAAAGGTATAGTGAAGAAACAATCTTTTAAATCAACAACTATAAGAGGCAACCCTTTTGGTAATAGAGAAGGCAGAGGAATTCCAGATTGTAGAGGGCCCATAGGTTGGATAACCTTTTTGACAGCTCTTAGATCTGTCACTATTCACCACTTTCCAGATTTCTTTTTAACAAATATAGGAGAATTCCAAGGGCTGGTTGATTCTTCAATATGGTGAGCATCTAGTTGTTATAAAGCCTGCATTTTGTCTTCCATTAAAGACCATTGTTTAACCCTTATGGGTTTCTCAGTTAACCGTTTCCAAGGCAAGACTGTTAGTACCTCTGAAGGTTTGTTAGTTGCTTTGTGTTCTTGTATAGCCTGAATGGTTGGTGACCTTTGTTTATAATATCTTATAATATCCTTCCCAGAAAGTTGAATTTTGGTGACTGCAGGAATGTTAACCTGGGTATTCCATTGCTGCAACAGGCCATGACCCCATAAATTTATTGCAATATTAGCTACATATGGCCTCAGCCTTCCTTTCTGTCCTTCTGGCCCTATGCATTCAACCCACCTCATGATTTGTTTTACTTGAGATAGGGTTCCAATTCCTAGGAATTGAATATATGCCTCTTGAAGAGGCCAGCCAATCTGGATGTCAAGATTCTGAAGTAATGATAGTCATGTCTGTACCTTTGTTTAGTAATCCCTCAGTTACAATGTCCTTTATATGCACTCTTAGCTTTGGTCTTTGATCATTTATAGAAGTCTACCAAAATATGCATTTCCTATTTCCTACTGGAGTTTTTTACTCATCCTCCAGGTCTATTCCATCATCCAGAACAGTATTTTTTTTTTACAGTAGGCACTGGGTTGTTTAATTTTCCTTGTGAGACATGTTCTCCACAGTGACTGGGAATGACTGTGTCTTGTTTAACATTGGGGCCAGTGTGAGGCCCCCCCAAGGAGTTTCCTGGTGGTATCAGGTTGCTTTGTCTGCCTCTTGTTGACCTACATTTATTTGTCCAATGTCATCCTTTGCCACACCTCCTACATATACCAGAAGGCAGAGTCCTCCTATTCTTGCCATTCCTAGAGGAGACATTATTCCTAGAAATTCCTTGTCTACAGTCCCTTCTTAGATGTCCTATTCTTCCACAATTAAAACATTTGACATTTTGATGTCCCCTCATACCATTGGAAATTGCTTCTCCTACCCAAGTTTCAGTACTATAGTCATAGTATAGAACAATACTATACTATGAGTGCTGACCTAACTTTTAAAAGACCAAGGATCTCCTTACATTCTAAGTTGGCATTTTCAAAAGCCAAGGACTCAGTTGCTATATGCCTAGCTTCAGGATTTGTCACTTTTAATTGTACAGCCTTTGTTAATCTTTGTAAGAAGTTAGTAAAGGGTTCTCTCTGACCCTGTTTAACCCTAATATATGACTCAATTCTTTTTTCTGGTTCCTGAATCCTGTCCCAAGCATTTAAAGCTGTTGTGCTACATAGAGGCAAGGTTCATTCATCATAGCGAGCCTGTTCCTGAGGATCAGGGTAATGACCCTCACCAAGATTATGATCTTGGAAAGTCTTTCCCCTGTTGCTCTAAAATTTTTGCCTCTTCTCTCCAATAACATTTCCAAAGCAGCTGAGATCCATTTTCTAGGACTGCTGAGATTAATTTAAGCCAACTGTGTGGGGTAGCCTTAGTGCTTGAAGCCCATGTTTTCACCATTTCCATGACAAATGGTGAATGTGGCCCATAAGAAACTATTGCTTGTTTTTATTTCTTTTAGATCACTCATATGTATTGGTTCCCATGAATATTCTTTGACTACCTTAGGGTACTTTGTGCCAGATGGTCTTTCTGAGGAAATTACTGGATATGCAGCTGAAACTCTATGTAAGTCATCCCAGGGTCCACCATGTACTGATAAGGCTAAATCCTGTCCTTGTACCTTCTGTCCCTGCTCATCAATTTCAATAAATTTCTCAATCTTTTCAAATCTTTTTACTACTGCCTTTCTTAAAGTCTGAATCTCCTGTCCAGTGTTCTGTTCTAATGTCCTCACTGAGGATTCCAAGGTATGAAATTTGTCCAGTAAAAATAATGTCTCATCCTTGGACATATCATAACTTTTCAACAGATTTTGATAGTTAGATTCAACAGCACAAATTCTTTCAGATAATTTTGTTAAATTGATGCTATCCCTCTCCATAGTATTGAACCATTTTTTAATGAGATAATATTGAAAACAAACTAATTCCTAGAATCAAATAAAGGGACATAGAAGAAAATCACAAAAAAACATAAGCCATGCAGAATATCTTCCACATTATAAGCAAAATAATTATTGAACTCCTTGATGTTATCAGTCATTTTTTGTAGTTTTTTAGGTCTTACCTGTTGTAGGGCAGTTACAATGAATTGGATTAGGTGTAATAATCATTATCAGCCAGTAGGTGTCGCAGTTGCAGCCATGTGACCGAGACGCTAGGAGCAGCGAACAGCACATATTGCTTACTTAGATACTGAAAAATATGCTTTGTTTAACAAATTAAGAGCAGTTATTAAGGCAATCAAATTATTCTGAGAGTTGGGGCCCAGGATAAAGAGAAAACCCAAAGTTTCCTGTCAGTGTGAGCTGCGGATTGTGTGCACTGTGGGGATCACAGGCAGCAGTGTGTGGGCTGGTGTGTAAGGCACAGAAAGGCAGCATGTGGGAGCCGGGGAGCAATGAGCAGCAGCCTGCTGCATCTGAGAGCCAGCTAGAACCATGGACAGGAGAGTCAGTGCCCAATGCACCACGTGGCTGGCAGACCAATCCCAAAAAGTGTGGTCTGGTCCTCACATTTGGGCACCAGATGATGCTGGAAGTTACAAAATAATCCCACACTAGTTCAGAATTATGTATAATAAAGGGTTATTTATTTAGGGGAGACTCACAAATCACTGTCCTAGATTACAGTCCTCTGCATAAACAGGGAACAGGAACAGAGTCTAGCAGCCAGAAGTGAAAGCCGAAAGCAAGAGAGCAAGTGCACATTTTACAGCTGCATTTATAGTATAAGAGAGCATGCCCAAGTAGGCTGGTATCTTGAAGACTATTGGCTGAAGGAGCAGAAGGAGCTTCCACAGCATACCTGGATTGCTGTCAGTAACATGATTTTTTGTTGTTTTGTTTTGTTTTGGGGTAGGCCCTGACTCTACAGTATTCTTAGCTCTGGCTATTTCCTGTTACTGGATCTCTGTAGGTGGTGATTTGGATGAGAATGGCCTCCATAGGCTCATATATTTCAATGTTTGATCTCCAGTTGGTGGAATGGTTTGGGAAGGATTAGGGGGTATGGCCTAACTGGAGAATGTGTGTCACTAAAGGCAGGCTTTGAGGTTTAAAAAGACCTTCCCCACTGTTTTTCTCTCTCTCCCTTGTGGTTGTGCCGCAAGCTCTCACCGACTCTTCCAGTATCATGTCTGCCTGCTAGCAATCCTGCTCCCCACCATGATGGTCATGAACTCTGACTCTTGGAGACTGTAAGTCCCCAAGCAAACTCTTTCTTCTATAAGTTGCCTTGGGCATAAATCTTACCACAGCAATAGAAAAGTAATTAAGACACTGTAATTCCTTGTGTCACCCCTTCCTGGTTATTAGAAGTTCTCCTAGTCCCTGCTAAAGGCATCACCATTCCAGGAGACCTTGGTGAATACCCTGCACCAGGAGACCTTTTGAGCATACCCTATTAATTACTACTGTGTGATTATTGCAATGCTGGGGGTGGAACCCAGGGCCCTGCTCTTGCTAAGCAATGCTCTTCTACTGGGGTCTACCTCAAAATACATGTTATTATCATTATTTTCCTATATTACATTTTTGTCTGAATCATGTGCCAGAAAGATTTATCCAGGGCTTGCAAGAAGGCTAAGTGGATAAAAGTGCTTGCCGCCAAGCCTGATGGTCCGAGTTCAATCCTCAGGACCCACTTAATAGAAGGTGAGAATAGACTCCCACAAGTTGTCTTCTGACCTCTATGTGTATGTGTATGCACACGCCCCACAACAATATGCACAAATAAATACATAAGCATACATATTTAAAAAGAAAGTTTCACCCAGAATCCCATCTGTCCCTAAAAGTTTCAGAATTCCTAAGATATAAGATTTTTAAAAACATAATGCAAGTATTAAAATCAGAAAGTTAGTCTTGATATAAAGTTGTCTAATTTCCAGACCTTCCTTAAATGTCAACAAATATACTTCACCACAAAAGAACAAAAAACTTCTGTGCTTGATTGAGGTCTCACGTTGTAGGTAGTTCTGTGTCCTTAAGACGAACAGGCTTTCATGAGATGAGGACATAAAGGCTCTTTGCTTTGTTATGTCCCTTGGTGTGAATTAAAGCAAGAACCAGAGCAGCATCTTTGGCAATGGTCAGGGAATGCTTGATCGTGTGGTTTTCAATGGATGCCAGAGTCAGCCGGCTGAGGGCTGATGAGCAGCAGGAACAGCAGCCCTTGCTCATCCTAGGCTCTGCTTTTGGTGGTGGAAGTTTCCAACGGTCGACAGCAATCCGAAAATAGTGGAAAATCCCAGAAAAACAGCTCCATACAAGGCTCAGAGTTGCTGAGATGAGCAGAGTCAGGTCCTTTCTGTAACCCAGAATCAAGTTTCCTCTGCCAGGTGTGGAAGCACGGTTTTGCAGAGAGAGCTGTAGGAAGCCCAGTAAAGGGCTGTTAGAAATCACTGGAGTTAATCTCTCGTTCATGCATCTGCAACAAGTTCAGAGTGGAAACTTTCTCAAATGCATTGTCACTTTGAACTGAATGTGTGCTTGGCTCTGGTTGACAAAGGCTTTTCTTTAGGGTCGCCCCAAGGGAGCAGGATAATCCCATTTCACCTTGACAGGTGCAGAGCCGTGGGGATGCCTTGACAAAAAGCTATGTTCTACCTTCAAAAACACATGTTCTAGAAAAATGGCTCTCACAGTCACTGCTTGTAGTGCAACTGATGACTTCTGGCTGTCACATTGCCATGGCCATGAAGTCTATTAGTCTATTTTCTCTCTGTCTTCTGAAACAGACCTCTTCAGAGTCTTCAGTTCCCATATATTTACCATGCAGCACTGTGAAGCCAGCAGCTACTAGGCCTTACAATGTCATGAAGGACAAACACATAAGCTGTCAGGCTTTGTCGTATACCTAAATTTCATTCCTACAGGGCAACTACAACAAAAACTCTAGGCCAATGTGTTCATCTACCCAGAAGATGACTTCAGCCTACAGAGTGACAGGTGAGTCCCCCTCGGATCTTTGGCCCTCCAGTGCCTCTTGGGATGGCTTCCTTTGCTGTCCCATTTCATCAGGAAGCCTTGGAATGGGGCTCCAGTCTGGATTTCTGTGGCTTTGGTCAAAGATGTTCACAGGGCCAGGCTGCATTCTTCAGGCAGCTCTTCTTTGTGGGTGGGAAAAGGCTCACCCAGGACAGTTTACTGTTGGCCTTTTGCAACCCTTTCCCACCCCGTCCACTGAGTCCTTCTCCAGAGAGGACACAAAATTGAATATGTGCAAAGAAAACAGATGCACTGCCTATACACCAATAACTCTGCTATATTAATAGATGAGCACAGCCAACTGACTTCCTTAGGGACTTTGGGGTCTGTCCTTCTGAGCTATTTGTGCTTTGTCTGCCCTTTCCCTGGGCTTCTTGCTGGACCAGCTGGGTAGCTTACACATAAGGTCATGGAGTTCTGATGACCCTGTAGGGGTGGGCTTGCCCCAGCAAGTGCCCTGTACCACTGAGCTTGGGCGTGTGGAACACATGCTCTAGAGACAAACCCACGTCCCAGCTTTTCAGATGGGACAGCAGAAGTTTAGTGAAGGCCATGCTTGTTGCTTTTCTTACTGCTGCCACACAGTGAAGTACCCGATGAGAGCTTCATTTGTCTTTGGAGTCTTTCACTCTCTGTCAGATACTCTGTGTGTGTGTGTGTGTGTGTGTGTGTGTGTGTGTGTGGTGTGTCTGATGTGGGATTCCCCTCTGTATACTGTGAATATGTTTAATTATCACTGGTTAATAAAGAAGCTAATTTGACCAATGGTTTAGCAGAGTAAAGCCAGGCAGAAAATCTGAACAGAGATATATAGAGAGAGAATAGGCAGAATCAGAGAGATGGCATGTAGTTGCCAAAGAAGACAGATGCTGGAACCTTACCAATAGGCTACAGCCTTGTGATGATACACAGATTAGTAGAAATGGGTTAATTTAAGATGCAAAAGTTGCCGGGCAGTGGTGGTGCACGCCTTTAATCCCAGCACTCGGGAGGCAGAGGCAGGCGGATCTCTGTGAGTTCGAGACCAGCCTGGTCTACAGAGCTAGTTCTGGGACAAGCTCCAAAGCCACAGAGAATCCCTGTCTTGAAAAACCAAAAAAAAATGCAAAATTTTAATTTAAGATGGCCTAAGCCATCGGTCAAATAGGGTTGTAATTAATATAGTTTCTGTGTGATTATTCAGGTCTGGGTAGCCAGGAATGAAAGAACAGTCTCTGTCTACATGTGTCTGTGTGGTATGTGTGTCTATGTGTATGTGTTGTGTGGTGTGGTGGGTGTGGTGTGGTATGATGTGTATATGTTGTGGTGTGTGTATGTGTTATGTTATATGGTATGTGTGTGGTATGTCATGTGGTATGTGTGTCTATGTGTATGTGGTGTATATGTGGTGTGATGTGTATATGTTGTAGTGTGTGTATTGTGCTGTGTGTGGTGTGGAGTGTGTATGTGGCATGTGGTGTGGTGTGTGTGTTGTTGTGTGTTATGGTGTGTGTGTTGTGGTGTGTGGTATGTGTGTATGTTTGTCCTTGAGGTCCTCTCAATCTGTAGACACTCTGATTTCTGCAGGAAGTAATGACTAAGTTTGCAAGGAACTTGCCCTTGAAATGTCAAGGGATTGGTTCTGACATGCTGAAGTTTTATCCCCCAAAGGTAAGACTTCATTAACAAGTGGGTTCACGCCAAAGCACTTGAGGCAAATCTTAGACTCAAGCACAAAATATAATCAGCTCATGTATGTTGGGACCAATGCTTCAACAGGGTGCAAAAATAATCCATTAAAAATGCATGAACTCCAATATGTAAGATAGCATACTCACCTCTAGCTTTTTTCATTTCTTAATTATTTCTTTTTATTTTTGAGATAATTATGTTATTTCCCCTTTCCCTTTCTCCCCTCCAAGCCTCTTGGCTTCTGTTGTAATTCATTGTTGTTACATGTACATGTGTATGCACACAATATGCGTATATACACACACATTCCTAAGTATAACCTGCTCGGTCTATAAAATGTTACTTGGATGTACGTTTTCAGGGGCTGACCACTTGGTATTGGACAGCAGGCTGGTGGGATCTTCCCTGGAGAAGACTCTTTTTCCCATTCCGTCCATTTCTTAGTCCCCTGTAGCTCTTTGTATAGGCTTGAGGTCTCTCGGGCTTTCCCCGGTTCACTCTGGCATGTCTATTGTTGCCCTTGTTCAGCTCATGTTTGGACTGCCATGTTAGTGAGACTTTAAGGGTATAGCTTCCAACATTAGTAGGAGACACAGTCTCACACAGTCTCCCAGCAAACTCCCTGATCTTCTGGCCTTTACAGTCTTCCCACTCTCTTGTCTGCAATGCTCCCTGAGCCCTAGTGAGGGTGTGTTTTGTAGATGTACCCATTGGGACTGGGCTCCACAACTCTGCATTCTGATTGGCTATAGTTTTCTATAATGGTTTCTCTCTGTTGCAAAGAGAAGTTACTTTGATGAGTGGTCAGGACTACATTTACCAGTGGGTGTAAAGACAAATATTTAGGATGTAGTTAGGGATTCTGCCGTTTAGTAGGTTGGTGAATTTAGGTTCTCCTCCAAGATCCATGACTTTGCTCTCCCTGGGTAGTAGGCAATGTTTCTGGTACCAGACATGGTTTCCCACCTGTTGAGTTGGTATTAAGTCAGATCCTTACTGCCACGGCGCGCGCACCACCGCCACACCTTGTGCTTACAGTGCCATGCTGGTGGCTCTCGTGGTTCACAGATGCCATAGCTGGGTAGAATTGTTGGTGGCTTCCCTCCTTTGGAAGCTTGCATGGCATCTTCTAGTATCATAAATGCTAGTCCTGATGGACGAGGATTTCAGGAAAGTTCCAGCTCAGGGGCCTCTGGGCCCTGTTTCTAAAGTGATTGGTGTCTTCAGCAATAGGGAACTGACCTTCCACCTCTGGCAGGCAACCAAAGGCAATAGCAATGGTCTGTAATGTTTTGAAAGTCTCTTGAACAATCCTGACCAACATCTCACATCTCAGAAAGGGGTTTCTATACCTGGTGGGTATTTTTTTTTATACCTGGTGGGTTTTTTGTTTGTTTGTTTGTTAGATATTTGTATCATGGAAGGAATATTGTCAGCCCAGATAAGAAAATTTCATTTAAACTATATATGAATATTTACATATAGACTTTCACATATTACAGCTCTTTTAGGTAGTTAGCAGTATGATGACTTAAGACCTTTGCAGAGATCCTTGCTGTTATTTTACCCTTTTCTCTCATTTTGTACTTATACTCCTCCCCTTCCCTAACTAGACCCCCATTTTCTTCATTTTCTCTGATCAGATTACTTGTACCCCACTATTTCCTTCTCTATTGCTCTCTAACTCTTCTACCCTGGCAATGATCCCTTTCTACTTTCCCAGTTTCTGCAATTACTCCAGGGTATGTATTCACATCTGAAGACTTTGAGCTAGGAGCCTCTGATGAGAGAGAACATGGTATGTTTGTCTTTCTGGGCCTGGGTTACCTCACTCAGTATGGTCCTTTATAGATCCATCCATTTACCTGAAGAGTTCATTTTTCTTTACATTCTGTAATGTATATGTACTACATTTTAGATATCAGTTCATCAGTTGAAAGACATTCAGGTTGTTTCCATTTCTTAGCTACTGTGAATGGAGCAGCAATGGCCATGGCTGAGCAAGTATCTGTGGAGTAGGATGTCCAGTTCTGTGGGTCTATGTCACATGATAGGTTTATTTTTAACTTCTTGAAAATTCTCCACACTGATTTCCACAGTGACTCTAGCAGACCAATAAAAACCCAGAGACAGATATCGGGGTTCAACCTGAAGGTCAGAGAAGCAAAACAGCCAGCCATTGGCTCTTACTTCTCGTCTGAAATGGCGATCTTGCCTCTCCAGGAATCTCAGAATGAGACTGTGTCTGAGAGCTGTCTCCTCCTGTTTTATATTCCTCTCTAGTGCTGGGATTAAAGGCGTGCTCCACTACTCCCCTGTTTCTATGGCAAACCAGTGTGACTACTGGGATTAAAGGCATGGGTGTCACCACTGTCTGGTTTGTAGGGCTGACCAGTGAGGCTGTTTTACTCTCTGATCTTCAGGCAAGCTTTCTTTATTAAAATACAAATGAAATATCACTACATTTTACAATCCTACCAACAGCGAATAAGGGTTCCATTCCCCTCACATTCCCTCTAGCATTTGTTGCTCATTGTGTTATTGATCTTTGCCGTTCTAACTGGTGTTAAGATAAAACCTCAAAGTTGTTTTGATTTGAATTTCCCAAATTTCTAGAAATAATGAATGTTTTTTGAGATATTTCTCAATTATTTTCTTTCTTCCTTTGAGAATTCTCTGTTCAGGTCCCAAGGCCATTTTTTGAATGAGTCATTTGCTTTTATTTTAATTCTTTGATTTTGGGTTTTTTATATATTCTGGATATTAATGCCCTGTCAGATGAACAGTTGGCAAGGATTCTCTCCTGTTCTGTAGGGTTTTTTGTTTTGTTTTGTTTTTTAACCTGGTTAATTCTTTCTTTAGATGTGCAGAAGCTTTTCAGTGTTAGGAGGTCCCTCTTGTTGATTGTTGGCCTTACTTCTAGGGTAAACGGTATTCTAGTCAAAATGTCCTATTTAGAGTACTGCCCACGTTTTCTTCTAGAAGTTTCAGTGTTTCAAGTTTCACATTTAGATATTTAGTCCATTTGAAATTTGTCTTGTGCAGGGTGATAGACACAGCTCCAATTCCACTCTTCTGCATACAGGCATCCACTTTTCCCAGCACCATTTGTTGAGGATGCTTTCTTTTCTTCAACTCACATTTTGGCATCTTTATCAAATGTTAAATGGCTGAAGTTGTGCATGCTCATGTTCGGGTGTTCAGTTTTGTTCTATTGGTCTACTTGTGTGTTTTGTACCAGCATCATATTGATTTTGTTGCTATGGCTCTACAATATAACTTAAGATCTGTGTAATCCCTCTAGCGTTGTTCATTTTAATCAGGATGATATTGGTTATCTGGGTCTTTTGAGGTTCCGTATAAATTTTAGGAAAGTTTTTTTTTATTTCTGTGAAGAATGAAATGTAGATTTTGACTGGAATTGCATTGCAATATGAATATCTTTTGATAAAATAGTCATTTTTGCAATGTTAATTCTGACAATCCATTAGCATGGGATGTCTTTCTATTTTCTAATGTCTTTATCTCTTTCTTTAGAAGTTTCAAGTTTTCATTGTTGAGGCCCTTCACCTTCATTTCCTTGGTGAAGTGTATTCCTAGGTATTTTATTTTCTTCAAGGTCACTGTGAATGGGGCCTGTCCATGGTCTCCTTCTCTGTATGCTTGTTGTCAGTGTAAAGAAAAGCTACTGATTGGTACAAGTTAATTCTGTATCTTGTTGAACTTGTTTATCATTTCTAGATGTTTTCTGGCAGAATTTTTGGGATCTCTAATGTCTAGTGTCGTATCATCTGCAAGTAGGGATAGTCCAACTCTTTCTTTCTCTGTTTGTATCCCTTTAATTTCCTTGTCTTGCCTTATTGCTCCATGTAGTACTAAGAGCACAATATTGAAAAGGAGTTGGGGTAGTGGACAGCCCTGTGTCATTCCTGACTTCAGTAAGACGGTATCAAACTTTTCCCTATTTAGGACAATGTTGGTTGTTGGTTTCTCATACAATTCTTTTATGACATTGAGGCGTGTTCCCTCTAGTCCTGTATTCTCTAGGACTAGGCCTTTCTGTGCTTATTGAGATGATCATGTGACTTAAATTTGGGTCATCTCTTTCCTTCTTTAGATTAGTTGGGTCTGCCAATCTTAGAAATATTTCTAAAGAATCAGTTCTTAGATTCTTTGATTTATTTGTATTGTTTTCTTTGTTCTGTTTTCTTGATTTCTATTCTCAGTTTTATTATTTCTTGCCACCAACTGGGTTTAGATCTGCTTTGTTCTTATTTTTTCAAATATTTGAGTTGTATCATTAAAGTCATTTATTTGTGCTCTTTTTGATTTTTTTTAATGCAAGTACTTAGAGTTATAAATTTCCCTCATTGGTCTGATTTCAATGTGTCCCAGAGGTTTTGCTGTGTTGTGTTTCCATTTTTATTTAAAGTCAGGAGTTTTTTATTATTAATTTTTCCCAACCCTATCACAGTTTCTGTCCCCCCCAGTCCCTCCCCCAATTCTCTCCACCATCCACTCCTTCTCCTTTCTCTCCAGACAAGTGCAGTCCTCCCATCTATCAGCCAGCCATGGCATATCAGGTTGCAGTGAGACTAGGCACCTCCTCTCCTATTGAGGCCAATGAGGCAACCCAGAAGGAGGAAACGGTCCCAAAAGCAGGCAACAGAGTCAGACACAGTCCCTGTTCCCTCTGTTAGGAGTCCCACAAGAAGACCATGCTACACAACTGTAACATATGTGCAGAGGGCCTAGGTCAGTCCCACACAAGTTCTCTGGTTGGCAGTTCAGTCTCTGTGAGCCCCTTTGAG
The DNA here is from genome assembly GCA_004026605.1 of Ondatra zibethicus. Classification (NCBI taxonomy): domain Eukaryota; kingdom Metazoa; phylum Chordata; class Mammalia; order Rodentia; family Cricetidae; genus Ondatra; species Ondatra zibethicus. The sequence continues at coordinate 14,679 of PVIU01005382.1, read as the reverse complement.
CCCAGGCTAGTTGATTTGGTGGGTTTCCTTGTGGTGTCCTTGGCCCCTCTGGCTCCTGCAATCCTTCCTCCTCCTTTGGCACAGGATTCCCTGAGGTTCGCCTAATGTTTGGCTATAGGTCTCTGCATCTGTTTCCCTCAGTTTAAAGCCAGGAGTATAAGATTTCTTTCTTGATTTCTTTTTTTGACCCATTTGTCATTCAGCAATGAGTTGTTTAATCTCTATGAGTTTGTGTGTGTGTACTAGAGATTTGTTTACTGTCATTGCGTCAGATAGGACACAATGGATTATATCAATCTTTCTGAATTTTTGTGTCCCAGAATGTGGTCCACTTTAAAAAGTTTCTGATGTGGAATTCCCCTCTAAATGCTGTGAATACCATTGGTTAATAAAGAAACTGGCTTGGCCTGATAGGGTAGAACAAAGCTAGATGGGGAAAACTAAACTGAATGCTGGGAGAAAGAAGGGCGGAGTCAGAGAGAAACCATGGAGTCTGCTGGAGACAGACATGTTGAAACCTTGCCAGTAGGCCACAAGTCTCGTGGTAAAATATAAAAGAATGGAGATGGGTTAATTCTAGATGTAAGAGCTAGCTAGCAATATACTTAAGTAATTGGCCAAGCAGTGATTTAATTAATACAGTTTTTGTGTGGTTATTTCAGGAGTCTGGGTGTCTGGGAACAAACTAGCTGCTCTCCTACAACAAGTTTCCTCACGTTGCTGGGCAGAATGTGTGTTCTTGCTGTTAGGGGTAAAATTGTGCAGATACCTGTTAAGTTCATTGGATGCATGATATCAATTAATCCAGATGTTTCTCTGTTTACTTTTTGTTCAGATAACCTGTATTGACATCATCTACTGTTAAGAGATTGACATTCAATTTGACTGATGTTAAGTCTAGTAATATAATTTTTTATGAAATTGGATGCAAGAGAGCTTGGTGAATAAATGTTTAAGATAGCAATGTCTTCTTGGTTAGCTGTTCTCTTGATTAGAATGACGTGTCCGTCATCTCTTCTAATTAGTTCCAGTTTGAAGTCTGTTTTGTCAGATATAAGGATAGTGATGCCTGCTTGCTTCCTGGTCCCATTTGGCCAGAGTACTTTTACCCATATTTTTACTATAAGGCAGTACCTATCTTTCAAGCCAAGATGTGTTTCTTGTAGACAACAGATAGATGGATTTTGTTTCTTTCTTTCTATTTATTTACTTATCTATCTATCTATCTATCTATCTATCTATCTATCTATCTATCTATCTATTGTTTTTCAAGACACGGTTTCTCTGTAGCTTTGGGATCTGTCCTGGAGCTAGCTCTTGCAGACCAGGCTGGCCTCAAACTTAAAGAGATCCGGCAGCTTCTGCCTCCCGAGTGCTAGGATTAAAGGTGTGCACCACCACCGCCCGTCTGGATTTTGTTTCTTTATACATTCAGTCAGTCTGTGTCTTTTGGTTGGAGGTTGAGAGTAGGGCTTGGCTGGCATAAATGATGTGTCTCCTGGTACATGCCTAGAATGTGGGGGTAGATTTGGCTGGCTGGAAAGGTTGGATGTTGCATGGGAGGGGCTGGTGGGTTGGAGGTTAGGTAGGAAGGGTCCTGATAGAAGCCTGGAAATTTGTTATGGTGCAGGCAGGGAGGCCAGACTAGGCCAAGATAGTGGATGTGGGACCCGAGTCATATCTGGGAGGTCGGGGAGGGTTCATGGACAGGGAGGATCATGGAGACTCGATGGGCTAGACCATGGGGAAGGGTGTCCTTAGCTCCTTTTTAATAATTTCATTTTATTTATTATTATGGCATTCATGCGTGTGAGTGCAGACATGCTTATGCAGCGGGGCACATACGGAGTTCAGAAAACACCTTTGAGGAGTCAGTTCTCTCTCTCCACTTAGGGTTCTGGGATCATCAAACTCAGGATGTCAGGTTTATTCAGAAACCCCCTCTACCCTCATAGGCACTACTAGCTTTTCTGAAAACCTTAGAGGCCTGGTCATTCTTTAGTGGAGGAACACATTACCTCATTTAAAAAAATTCTCTTCATTTGTGTCTATGACAGAGTTGCCAACTTGACAGGATCTAGAATCACCTAGGATATGGGCCTCTGGGCATAAAGGGTGAATTGAGGTGGGAAGACTTATGCACTGTGGGCAGCACTATTCCCTGGCTGGGGATTCTGAACTGGTTACGAAGGAGAAGGTGAGCTGAGCACCAGCCTTTGTCGTTCTCCGCTTCCTGACTGTGGCTCTCATGTGACCAGCTCCTGCTGCCATGACTTCTCTGCCATGATGGACTGTACCTCTAACTGTGAGCCCGAACAATGTTTCTCTCTAACTCTGCTCCTGTCAAGGTTTATCACAGCAACAGAAAAACAATTAAGATGCCATCTGGAATTTTATGATTACATACTGAAGCTACAAGAGATGATGTGAATGATCAAGTTCATCTGTACATGCTTGTCACCCATAGCCTCCCATTGTCCTCCCATGGAGTGCTCAGCTGTAAATGGGACATTTACAGCACACCCTTCCCCATGAGGCTAAGAGGACTTTGTGGAAGAGGGGATGAAAAGACTCTAAGAGTCAGAGACTGGGGAGGGATGGCCAGAGAAAAGCAGTTCTCCTGGGCACGACAGGTGGCTGTGCCCATGAGCTCACAGCAGCTTGGTTGCCTGAACAAGACCTGCACAAGGTCAAACCAGTCACCACCATTCCAGCATGGATACCTGAAGGGTACACAAGGCCTTCCCATCTGAGGAGCTATGGATAATGGGTGCTAGAGGAGGGAGAGACCATTTTATTCAGGGGTGTGGTATCCAGCAGGCTGGCCATGCTCCAGTGAATGACCCTGTAATCATACTTTATGTGGCCAGCATTTGTTGGACTCAGGAGGTTATAAAGGGGGAAAAAAGATGAAATTGAAAGAGAAACATGGGGAGAATCTGAGTGGAGCTGGATGGGGTGGTGGTGGCTGGAACAAAATACATTGTGTATTTCAGTGTTTCTCAACCTTCCTAATGCTCTACCCTTTGATATAGTTCTTTATGCTGTGGTGACTACCCAAAAAGGATACAGACTAATGAAGTCACTCAAGGAAGGCAGGTGGAAGCCTTCTCCACAACATCTTCTTAGGAAAGAGCAGGCAATGTGCTTTCCAGGACAGCAGCAGGAAGTAGTCAGTGTATTTGGTGCACTTAGTTCGGTACTAAGGGTTCACTGTCCAGCAACTCCTTTAGCTGTGGTTGTGAGCCATTTACCAGCTGAGCAAATTGAGGCCCAGTTGCAAGGTAGTCTGCTCTCATAGGGAAGACCATCACCACCACCACCATAACCACAATAACCATCGTCATCATCGTGATCATCTTCACCACTGTAGTCATCACCAGTGTAACCATCACCACCACCACCACCATAACCACAATAACCATCGTCATCATCGTGATCATCTTCACCACTGTAGTCATCACCAGTGTAACCATCACCACCACCACCATCACCACTGTAACCACCATCACCACTGTAATCATCATCACCACTGTAACCATCATCACCACCACCATGACCATTGTAACCATCATCACCACTGTAACCATCTTCACCACCATCATCACCACTGTAACAATCAACACCAACATCATCACCATTAAAACCATCATCACCACTGTAACCATCATCACCATTATAACCATCATTACCACCATAACCATCATCACCACCACCATGACCATTGTAACTATCATCACCATTATAACCATCATCACCACTGTAACCATCACCACCACCATCACCATTATAACCATTATCACCACTGTAACCATGATTACCACCACCCTCACCACTGTAAACATCTTCACCAACACCATCACCACTGTAACCATCACCATAACAAGCAACCCTACTATAGCTGTCATATCGCCACCACCACATTATCATCTAGCTTTGCCTTTCCCACTCAGCGGCCACAGCCAAAGCTAACGGGCCCACACCTTCCACCATGCTCCTGCGACCAGAGGCCAACATTCAGCTACAGTGTTTTAGGCACACGGCCTGCAGTCTTTCACCTGCCAGAAGTGTTGCAGTAGGCACCCTCAAAGTTGAGTGCTCTTATTTTTAGAGGCTAGCATCATTTTCTTCCCCTCATTTTAAAACAGAAATTTTAGGTGAATTTCTTCTGGCTGATAAGGTAAGCATATTCTCACATGTTTATTGATCATTAGTATTCATTTCTTCAAAACCATCTGATCACTTAGCAGGGAGATTGTAAACTCATTTTCTAAATGAGTTTTAGAAACTTAGAAATGAAATTTCAAACATTTTTGTGTGTTACTGGTGTCAATTCTATGTTTGTCAAATCTTTTTCCTGTTGATCACCTATCCTTAGACCATATGTACACATATTTAATTTTTTTATGTGTATAACTATTTCACCTGAACATATATATGTACATCACTTGCTTGCTTGGTAGCAAACAAAGGCCAGAAGAGGGTGTTATAGCCCCTGGAACTGGAGCTACAGATGGCTGTGAGCTGCCATGTGGGTGCTGGGAACTGAACCTGGGTCCTCTGGAAAAGCAGCCAATGCTCTTAACTACTGAGTTATAGTTTTAGTCCCTCGATCGTTTCCTCTCATTGCAGAATTATTTTATAAAACATTCAAATGAAATAAAATACATACATAAAAATAAGTAGAAAGTAATATAATTCTATACGTGTAAAAGATGAGACTTTCTTCCGAACAACTATTCAATGTGCTCTTGCGAAAACAGTATTACAAGACATGTGCTACTATAAGACCTTATTTGTTACACAGAAATGCATGCTTTTGAACCTCAGTTAATCCAAACTGATACTTACACCATAATATTTTTTGTGGCTGTGATTGTATATATCAAAATTAAACCACACCTTAATATTAAATATGCAAGTCATTTCCTCTCCTCTTCAAGGGAAGGTATCGCTTACATAGCCCAGGCTGGCAGCTCACAACTAACTACCTGTAGCTTCAGCCTTCTGGCCTCCTCTGGCACCAGGCAGAAACCCCATATGCATAAAAAACCAAAAAGGAAATTATAATCACAAAGAAAATGTTCTGCCTCACAGATATGCCCACAGGCCAATCTGATTATGGCAATGCCTTGCTGAGGTAGCCTCTTCCTGTGTACGTAAGACTGATACCTGAAGAGAGTCATCCGCACTAAAAGAAGTGAGACCATGACTGCTCTAAGGTGTGGTTAAAGAAAAGGTTTTTACTGTAGGTGTGAGGGGGAGTACAGCCAGAAGCATCTGGAAGAGTCCAGAGCAAGGAGAGAAAGTGGAAAATTAAACATGGCCAGTAGACTGTTTAATGTCTATGTAAGGAGGTGGTGGGGAACAGGAGAAGAAGAGAAGAGAGAGCAAAGAGAAAAGAGGAGAGAGGGCCAAGAAAGGGGACTGAGAGCCAAGAGAACCAAGAGAGAGCCAAGAGCCAAAAGAGGGCATGGCTGAATAGATTACGTAGGAATGAGTAGCTGGAGGGAAGGAAGTCCATGAACTGGAGAAATTTAGGGTACAGGGAAGGGTGAGTATAGCTGAGAGGAGCCAGGATACCCGCATTGACTCTGTAACAGGTACTTGAGATACTGAGAGATCCTGGAGGCCAACATGTGCTTTGGCATGCTAACAGCCACTACAGTTAGCCATTTGTCCCCAGGTTCTTCTGGATCTGATACATGCAATGCCATCCCCGCCCCACTCCCCAGGTATATAAAGAAGCCAACTTACTGAGCTACAAAAATCTTAGAGGAATTTTCATGTGTATTGCAAAGTGAATAGATCCAGGGTACAGAGGCTGCCTGCCAATTAGATGGTATTCTGGAGAAGACAGGACCATAGGACAGTAAAAATATCAGAGATTGCTGGGAATTGAGGGACAGCAGGAAGCATCAATGGGAAAAGAACCTGGAATATTTAGGGCAGTAAAACTAACTCTCTGGGTTTTGTTTTTTTTTTTTTGTTTTTTTTTTTTTTTTTTTTGACGACACATTTCTTCCCGCATCTATCAGAATCCAGACTGATGACCCTAGAAGCTGTAGAAGATGCTTCCATATGGTTTGGGGATTGTAACAGCTGGAACACACTAATGTAAGATGTTCACAGAAGATGAGGGTTAAGAGTGGTTGCCCACTTGCGGAAACTGTTTTTCTGCTCTGATGTATGCTGCAGCTTGGGTCTTGCTCTTGTTGGTGTAAAATACTGGGCAAGCACTGGGCAAGCTGACAGTACCCTGCTGTCAGCACAAACAGGAAGGAGCTTAGTACAGACAAGGAACCCAGTGGTCAGTATTCAAGCGGCCTTATTCACAGTGGGGATCTGCTTGTTAACACACCCTTCAGTGACTTCCTGCTCACACTTTTCTGCTTCCTCTCTTTGCTTCCTAAAGTCAACTTCCTAGTTTGTGATGTATGACTTACTTTTCCTGGTACTGATGACAGACCAAAGAAACAATTGCACCACAGTCAACTTGGTGAACCAGTGAGTTTATTGGGGATGATACAGGGTCAGCTGTATCACCCAGAAGCCCACATCACATAGGTCAGGACTGACCTTTTGACTGGCATGCAGGCAGCTCGTCTCATGGGAGGGGGTCTCTTCTCTTCAGGGATTGTTAGCATTCATATAATCTTGGAGTCTTGTGAACCTTGTAAGTTCCAGGAGCTTCCTGGGACTCACTGGGCCTCTCTACCAAGAGGATGCTTCAATTCTGAGGAAGGAACTGCAAAGCTTGCCTTTAGGGACCATGTACAGAGGCACAGAGGTTTTTGCACTTACAGACCTGTACTAGGGAATCTGGGATGTTAGGTATGCAAGGAGCTGTTTCTTCAAGGGAAGGAATGCAAAACCTGTTTTCCACCCAGAAGGCTGGAACAGGTTTTCTAGCCTGGTGACTTCTGTGCTGTCCCTGTGGCCAGAGACTTTTGCAGCAACAGGCATTTTTTCCAGGCCCTTATGGTAAATTTTTCTCAATCTATAGAGCCCATCTTTATGGAATGTAGTCACGGCTGATCTGTATTAGTTTACTTTGTTCCTCAAGATTTATGGAAGCTTTGCTGTGCACAAGGGGATTGATTTAACCATCACCAGAATAATTTTCACCTAATTAGGCTGTGCATAAATACACCTAAAAATAAACTACTCAGAACCAGACTCCTAAGATCGGAACCAACATCGGCTACTGAGTGGTACTGAGCTGAACTGCCTTCTTGCCTCCCCCACGCTCTCATCCAAATCAAGACAGGGTCAGAGTCAAGAAAAATGCTGGAACTCCATAAAACCTCAAGACGCCCTGAATGCGTTTCCGCAGGCTGACCCCTAGGGATAATTGTTCATTTCTCTTTTCAGTTTCATAGTTTTCGGGTCTGAATAGCCAGCATGGTTGTGGTTTTATTCTCTACACTTTTGCCTCACAGTTGTTTGTTTTGATACACAGTGGGTTGAAAACAGGCTTACAGGCTGGCCTGAAACATTGCTCTTTGAACTGTTCCTGTAGGAAAGGAACAAACCTGGAATGTTCTGGAGCATGCAAATTGAGTGTTGCTTTTGTGCTGAAACCAGTTTACAGGGCTGTAGAAGGAGGGGTTGTCCGAGCACTGCTGGTGACGAGGCCTGCGAGTTGTAAGGTTTTTAGGGTATTGATGCTTCCTTCTGTTTTTTGCTGATTACTTGATGACAGGAACACTTAGACACTCCCTGTCAATCTCTCTGCGTCTACTAGCAGCTGGTAGCATTCCATTTTGCTTGGATAATTCAGTCCCATTGCCTCCCATGGCAATAGTTGCTCCTGGCAAAAGAAATGATCATTTACTCAAAACATTTGCACAGTTCTGCTCAGTTAGAGAGCAAAAGCGGGCTGATCATTTTCGCACGATGACAAATCAAATCAAGAAAATCCCTAAACCATGAAATGAAATTTAATTAAATATTGCAAAGGCAAACATTTTACCAGGAATAAATATTCCGAAAGAGTGGCTGGAGGATACACAAAGCACTGTTTTACTCCTAGAAAGCGTCTGTGGAAACTTCATAAATGTCAGTTTCCCCGAATAAGACCCGTTGTCATTACCCAGCCCTCACATCTGGCAGGTTAGCGGTTCTGAGGTGCTGTAAATGAGTCTTCTTGGATGCTGAGCGCTGAATGTCTTCCAAAATGGTAGGACATGAGCAGGCTGCCAGGGCAGGTAGGAGTAGCTTGCTGCACTCCAGTCTTTCACTCCTGCGTTGTGCACAGCAAGCCCATCTCCCATGTAGTTCACGTACATCAGAGCGATACGGTCCTCTGAAAATACCTCACTAACTCCGATGCTCCACGGAGACAAACGCTGTCCCCTCTGCCGAGGCCCTGCTGTCAATCTCTCGCCTCAGCTCCAATGCAGGGTACAGGCTCTCCAGCCCCAGGAGATCTCAAAGAGCATTCTGGGGACTCTAACCCCAATAGCAAGGAGGTATTCAGAGATGCCAATATCTCTTGACAGCAGGGACACTGGAGAAGGACTGGGACAGGTAGGCCACGCTGAAATGGAAAGCTTTTATTGTCTCAGGAGGCTGAATGTTTAGGAAATATCGAACAAGTACAGCGAAGGGTTTCAGACCCAGAGCAGTGAAATAGAGGATGTTGCTCACATTCTGGGACTCCCCAATTTTGTTTAAACGTTGTTATCATTCAAATACAAGCATATATATTACATATATATTACATAATACATAATCCACTCATTTTGTGTGCCACTCAAATGCTTTTTTAGCCTGTTGCCAGGGCTGTGCAAAGCCAGCACCAAACTTGAATCTTATAAAGACATTTTCATCTTTTTCTTCAAGTAAAACCCCACAGCCATTAGCAGTCAGTGTCCATTAAGCCTTCTATGCAGCCTCTTCCCTAAACAGCCCCTAAAATACTCCCTGTCTGTATAAATAGGTGTGCCTTGGGCATCTTCTAGACACAGCATCACCCAGTATGCAGGCTGTGGCCACTTAGGACAGAGCTGGCTCGATAGTTCAACAGTTAAGACCCTTGCTGCTTTTCCAGAGGAACTGAGTTCAGATCCCACCACACTACCCAAGCCAGGCAGCTCACAACCGCCTCTAACTCTAGCTCCGACGATGTTCCCCTCTAGTATTCTAGGGCACACACATGTGTGTACATACACACACACACAGACACACACACACACAGAAAGAGAGAGAGAGAGAGAGAGAGAGAATGGTATTTAAGGTTCATTGTGTAACATTAGCATGTTTTTGTAATCACAGAGAGAACTGCTCTAAATAGAAACCTGCTACTTCAGCTTTTGTTAAAATGTGCTTAGCTTTAGAGACAATCTCCTTGGGGGTAGGATGACAGAATCACCCTAGGATGGCCATATAGACAAGATATGACAGTGCTTGCCCTGCGCAGGCTGCTGCCCTTCAGAGGCTATAGAACCTCGTTATGAAAGAACTAGAAGCTTCAGGAGTGTTCACAAGGGCTTTTCCTTTTCTCTCCAAGCACTGTTGAATGTTCCCCACCTCTGCAAGCTGTGCACATGGCCCCAGTTCCAGGTATGCAGCGGGTCTATGTTGCATCATTAAGCAGTTTGTAACACATTGCTCACAAAACCCATTCCAGTGCTCGGCCTTCTGAAAGATTCAGAGTTCATGCTGGTAGCACAGCTCAGGAAACCACTGTTTTTTTGGTTTTTTTTTTGGTTTTTGTTTTGCTACTGCTGAATCAGGAAGACATCTCTTAAAGGAGCTGCAGCATACTGCAAGCAAGCAGAACCCATGGGGGGGAAATGCAGCTAAACTTTGTTTTTTAGTGTCTAGAATTCCTTTCCAAACCCTCTCAGGTTTTATGTGGATTTAGCTAGCACCCGTTGGAGCACCAATATTGGAGAGTCAGATTCCTTATCATAGATACAGTGTGAAACTTCTTCAAACATTCTGTGGGTTCTATTTTTGCTTTCTTAATAGTATTGTTTCCAGCAGAAATATCTTTGCTTTTCTTAGACTGATTTATCTCTTTTGCTGTTGTTTGTGCTTTTGGTTTGGCATATAAACAATTATCCTTGCAATCTAGTGTGATAAAGACTTACTGCAATGCTGTCTTTCAGAATGTTTGGGGTTTTAGCTTTTGTGTCTGTGATCCACTTCAAGGAATGCTGGTGTGTGGGATGGTGTGGGCTCCACTTCATTCTGTTGCATATGCCTATCTAGCTGTTCCAGCATTGTTTGTTGAAAAGGAAAAATGCAAGCTTCGGAGAGAGAACTCAGATCATAAAGCTCATTCCTTGGAAACATGAGGACCTGAGTTCCAGCCCCAGAACCTATGTAAAAAGCAGAGGGTGGTGGTATGTGCTTGTTAATATCAGTGCCAAGGAAGCAGACAGCTAGATTCCTAGGTTTCATTGGCCATCCAGCCAAACTTAATACATGAGTGCCCAGTCCCAGGGCCTGGGCAAGGACCAAAACAAGGGTGTAGCTGTATGGGAATGACACTTACATTTGACCTCTTGACTTCTGGTCTCTCAACATCATACACATACAAGCTGTGTAAACACATGAACATGTGCACACACACAGATAAATGAACAGATGTTGCTTGTTAAACTGCCCTGGCTCTCTGTTGACTAGACATGTAAGAGCTTGTTATGGACTCTGTATTCTACTCCACTGGTCTGTGTGTTCACCTTGTGCCAGCCAAAGTCTTGACTGTTGTATATCTGCAATATTTTTCAGTGGACAGGTGCGAATCCTCCAACTTTGCCCTGTTTCAGTCAACAAGTGTGAATCCTCCAACTTTGCTCTGTTTAAAGATTCCTCAGGCCCTTCCATTTCTGTGTAGCATGGGAAGTCCTTCTGTCTATGTGTTGCTTTTATTGGTTTATTGGAATAAAGCTGTTTAGGCCAGTGACTTAGCAGAATAGCGCAAGGTGGGAATTCCAAGCAGATAGAGGAGGAAAGAAGCAGAGTCAGAGAGACGCTATGTAGCCAGCGCCAAAGGAGACAGACGCCTGGGGACTTTACTGGCAAACCACAAGCCCTGAGGTAAAATATAAAATAATAGAAATGGGATAATTTAAGATATAAGAGCTAGCTAGAAATATGCATAAGCTAATAGGCCGAGCAGTGTTTAATTAATACAGCTCCCATGTGGTTATTTCAGGTCTGGGTGAGGGAAAACAAACAAGCAGTCTCCACCAACATCTATGTATGCTTTATTTTTATTTAAAAATTGCTTCTTAATTAATTAATTTGTGTATATGTTTGGGTACCCACACCACGGCATGGGTGTGGAGGTCAGAGGACAACTTATGTGAGTCAGTTTTCTTCTGATGTATGTCCTGGGAATCAAACTCAGGTCAACAGGTTTGGTGGCAAGCACATTTACCCACTGAGATATTTCGTTGACCTTCTGTATGTATTTTAAAATCAGCTTATTATTTTTTTGAAAAAAAAAACCTACCTGGTACTTTGATAAAAAGTGTGTTGAATCTTTTAACTGTGGTTATAATCAAGCATAGTTTAGTAATAATAAGTCCAGGGTGATGATGTTCTGTGTTATCTTTTCCCCTTAATTTCTTTTAATAATCTTTGAGGTTGCCATTGTGTAAGCCTTGTGCTTTTTAAAATTAATGTATACTCAACTATTTTATACATTTTGATGCTACTGAAAATATAATAATTTTCTTGATTTTATTTTTAGAATACATATCATGAAGTAGAGCTGTGACTGATTTTCATATATGGATCTGTAGCACGAAGGCCTGGTTGGTTTCTGTCCTCCCAACAGGTCCCACAGTCATTAGGTACCAAAGAATCACACAGAGAGGTCTATATTAATGATAAACTGATTGGCCCATTAGCTCAGGCTTCTTATTAGCTCTTGTAACTTATATTAACCCATTATCCCTATCTATGTTAGCCACATGGCTCAGTACCTTTTTCAGCAGGGCAGATCACATCCTGCTTCTTCGGTGGTCTGTGGAGGAGTGCCTAGAGAGCTTCCTGCTTTCCAGAATTCTATTCTCCTTGCTCTGCCTGTCTGGTTGTCCCACCTATACATCCTGGCTAATGGCCAATCAGCGTTTATTTAAATCATGATTGACAGAATACAGACAATTCTCCCGCACCACTCCCCCCCCCCTTTTTTTTAAACAAAGAAAAATATCCATAGTCCATTTTTTTGGGAATGTAGGCATAGTATTCCAGGCTACTTCCAGCTGGTTGGGGGTGCTGATAATCTTATGGGGACCTAAACAAAATTTAGAGTTATGATCAAGTCCTGGCTGGAGTATCCTGTGAGGCTTGATCATCTTAGGCAGCATCTTGAATCTGTTCTGGATGTAGAACTCAGACATCTGGGCCATCTGTTCCTACTGGAGATTTCTCAGGTGGTCTTCCTTGATCAAACCTGAGTTTTCTTAACTCAGAATGAATCCACAGCCTCTCATTTCCTGTGGAAACCAAAGCAAAATCTCTTCTCCAAAGTAACATATCTTTTGACTTCAATTTTGAAGTCAAGGTATTTTCAAAATACCTATCTTGGATTAATTCAGCAGCATTTATAAGCAAAAATCTTTTAGCAGCTGTTGCTCCTTCCTCAGCATTCAAACAATTCAAAGAGAGCATACTAGCATACAGTATCAAGATTCTCTGTGTATTTTCCATCTTTATGCGGCTTTATTTTAACCTCTATTTCTTTTATTTTTACTTTTAATGTTTGGCTTTTTGTGACAGGGTTCTGCGTATCTTTGTCCTGGAACTCCCTCTGTAGACCAGGCTATCCTTGAACTCACAGAGATCCACCTGTCTCTGCCTCCCCAGTGCTAGGATTAAAGGTGTGTGCTACCACACCTTGAACTCACAGAGATCCGTCTGCCTCTGCTTCCCAAGCTTTGGTATTAAAGGTGTGTGATACCACACCTTGAAGTCATAGAGGTCAATCTACCTCTGCCTCCCAAGTGTTGGGATTAAAGGTGTGTACTATCACACCCAACTACTCTCTTTCTTTTTTAAGAACTTTAATCTTTAGCCTGCATATATTTTTAACACACAGTAAACCATTTAGAGGTTTTCTTCGTCTTTGAATCTCTCTTTTTCTGACTACACGAGTCTTTAATTTACCAAGTTATATGGGTAGGATAAAAGCCATGGCTTTGACGGCTGAATCCAGCCCATTTCTTAGCTTTCTGCAATTCCAGCCTCATGGTGGAGGTACCGGCTGTAGCCGTGTTTATCACCACAACTCTATGGTGTTTCAAGGTCCCTGCCAGCAAGCAAGCTGCAGCATTCTGCTCACAGACCACATTCAAATGTTCCCTGGCTGGACCGCCTGCCTGAAAGAGTCAGAGTTTGCCCTGGCAGGACAGCCCAGAAAGCCGGCATTTTAAAACGGCACAGCTTTTTCCTGCTACTGAAAGCATGCGGTCAGCTTTTTGTCAACATTATTTAAGTGTTTCTTGGCAGGACCTCTTAAAAGAGCTGCAAGGCTTTACAGGTAAAGCTGAGTCAGGAAGCCTCTCTTAGATGAGAACGCTTGCTTGCCTCTAGCAAGCAGAGCAGACCAGAGAAATTGCTGCTACCAAGAAAACATGCTTTACTCTATTCTTTCCCAAGCTTTCTCAGGCTTCCTGTGGATGCAGTTATCCACGTGGGCACCATTCTGTAGCATGAGGGCTAGGCTTGTTGGGGTTTCTGTCCTGCCCAGTTCCCCAGCCATTTAGTCCCAGAGAAAATCACACAGAGAGTCTACATTAGGTTATAAACTGATTGGCCCATTAGCTCAGGCCTCTCATTAGCTCTTGTAGCTTATATTAACCCATTATCCCTATCTATGTTAGCCACATGGCTCAGTACCTTTTCTCAGCGGGGCAGGTCACATCCTGCTTCTTGGGTGGTCTGTGGAGGAGTGCCAAGAGAGCTTCCTGCTTTCCAGAATTCTATTCTCCTTGCTCTGCCTGTCTAGTTGTCCCACCTATACATCCTGGCTAATGGCCAATCAGCGTTTATTTAAATCATGATTGACAGAATACAGACAATTCTCCCACACCATGGATCATTTGTGCTTCAATCTTGATTAGCTGATTTGTACTATTATTATTATCATTATTATTATTATTATTTGATTTTTCCAGACAGGGTTCTTCTATGTAGCCCTGGCTGTCCTGAAATTTGCTTTGTAGACCAGGATGGCATCGAACTTACAGAGATCCTTCTGCTTCTGCCTCCCAAGTGCTGGGATTAAAGGTGTGTGCTGCCTCTTTTATTTTTTTTTACCAGATTGGAATTTTTATATAGTAGATTATATCATCTGTAAGAATAATTTACTTCTTCCTTTCCAGTGTGGGTACTTCCTTTCCCCAGAAGTCTCTCTACTTCCTGTTTCTCTGCCTTCCTGCTTTCTTCCCTCTCCTCTTCCTACCCTCTTCCTTGCATGTGTTCCTCATTCCTCCAAGTGCCTCCATCTGTGTGGACTAGCAGCAAGGGCGGACACCCTTCTTCCCGCCAAAGTTCCTTCACTCCCAAGCACACTGGCTGCTGACTTGTGTAGATTCCCACTAGGGGCAGGGGTCCCTAGTCTTGGCTTGCTGCGCAGCTTACTGAGAAGAACACTTACTTCTTGTCTTTTGTCCTCTGTCTTGTTCATACATGATGTGAGCCTTCCTAAGAATG